>MU742450.1:46023-58108 GCA_026770625.1 Nicotiana glauca
ACCCTTTTGAGCCTTAAACCTTGTTCTTTCATAAACCAAGTTACAAGCCTATACCCGTTCTCAATTAGACCTTCTCTTTGCACCCAAATCTTCCCTTGATTAGTGGCGAATGTCTAAGTTTGGGGGGGAGAGACAAGAAAGGAAACAATGTGGTAGAAGGTACAAAAGCAAAAGAAAATGAAGGCAATGAAAAAGAGAGAAAGACAAAAAGTAAGTCAAAAAGAGAATAAGAATCAAAAAGGGAATCAAAGGAAAACAAAAAAAAATGAAAAGGGTTGAAAAATTAGACAAAAGGAGAAAAAGGTTTGAATTGCTAAAGAAAGAGTGACAATGTGTCCCTCTAACCCTTTGAAAGAGGTGAATCACCCATTGCAGTCAAGAAAGTGTGCCAAAACGAATCAGAGGAAATGCTTAAGGGAAGATTGAACCCATGTGAACGAAAGCATATCCTACCTTTACCCAAAAGCCTTTACAATGACTCCTCAAAAGCCCTATATGATCTTGAGTTGAGGGAAGCCTACATTAGTGGATACTTACATGAAGGGCAAGCATATGGTACTTAGTGTCGGACTTAGGGTCTCTTCTTTGTGTGAGATGAGCGAGAAATCCTTCCACCTCGATTTGGGTGCAAATACTCTAAAAGGTGAGGTTCACTTAGGGAGAGTCGAGGATGTGTGAGTTTGGGTTCCACAATGACCAAAGTACTTGAGAAAGGTTCCTTGATGAGATGTGTCAACTCTCGAAGCTCTTGTTTCACACTTGATCCAAGAGTTTTCAAAGTTTTAAATGTGTAAATGATGCATTCGCTTTGAGGGAAATTGTTAGTCCCAATTGATGCTTGTTGAGGTTACTTTAGGACAAACAGGAATTACTTGAATGTTTTCCACTGAGGGGTAGGTCTCATTATAATTGCTTGAGAACAAGCAAAGGTTTAAGTTTGGGGGAGTTGATAACTATAAACTGTACATATTTTATACCCCTTCTTACCTGAGCCTTGTGCATAGATTGCTATAGATTAGTCCTGAATTGCTTACAAGTTGCGCTTGATTGCAGGTTTGAGCAACTAGATGATAAATATCACAAATCGGCTCAAAAAGGAGTGAAATCTGCCAAGCGTCAAAAGATGATTGAAAGTGGGAAATAGGTGACCTGCGCGGACCGCACTGTTTTGATGTGCGGCCACGCAGGAAAGTTCTGAAAGCTGCCAAGTTCCAGCCTGACCTGCACGGTCCGCATTGCTTTGCCACGCGGCCGCGCATGAATGTTCAGAGAACTATCAAAAGTGAAGAAGATCCGCGAGGACCGCATCCATTTCCACGCAGTCCGCACTGATGAGTGATCAGAGACTGAGCAATTCAAGGCAAAGTCCTATGCGGCCGCACACCAAAGCAATGCGGTCCGCGTGGGTAAAAGTTTAAAGAGTCAATAATGGGACAAATTTTTGTGTGCGGTCGCGTACCCTTTCCACGCGATCCTCATGACTCAACCTATGCGGCCTCGTGGTATTTCTACGCGGTCCGCATCCCCAAGTCCAGAAGCACAAATCTTAAGACCATCTGCCCTACACGGTCGCATGTCATTTCTATGCCGTCCGCGCTAGACCCTCAGGGGTATTTTTGTCCGGTTTTTCCTGTGTAGTATAAATAGAATATTTTACTTTTTTATGTAGAGTTTTGCAATCGGTTTTAGCAGCTGAGCACGAGACACTTCGTATTAGCCTACTTTAGGCAATTTTCTCTTGTAATTAATGTGGATTCAAGTAGATTAAGTTTGTAGTTAATGATTATGTTAATTTTTTCTATTTCTACTTCTTCCATGTCTAGCTAAACCCATTAGCTAGGGTTGTGGCTCAACCCTAGTATGGGTAATTAATGGGTGTTTTTGCTTAATGCTTGGATGATGTTGGGTGTTTGGTATTTGGGTTGATTGTATGTTTTCACTTAGATTTGGTGGTTGCAAACACTAAGTCTAGCTTAGTGGGTCTTGACTCTTCTTGAGAAATAGAGTCTATGACCTCACAATTAACCCAACAAGGATTTGGGATGGACCTATGAGAATGGTGGTCCCAAGTAACGGGTTAAACCTTGAGAGAGTAATTACCCCACTTGAACCTTAAAGTTGCTTGGGAAAATTAGCCTACCCAATTAGTCTCGAATGAGTCAATTGGGGAAAATCACTCTCTCTACCGAGAGGTGTGAGAGTGAGTGCTAAAGTGCAACAATTATCCATATTCCCCTAATTATCATCCTTGTATTAGAATTCTATACCCGTTAATTAGTTACCTAGGTGAGTGCTACGACCCTAGTGCTTTTCTCTTATTGCATACAACTAGCATCATTACTTAGCATAATTTAGTTTACAACTGTAGTTGATAAATTTAGTTGTTAAACAAAATAAAAAGCAAAAATGATAGAAGATCAAATAGAAGCTAAAACGCACTTCTAGGCTTACAAATACTCAACTCCAATTTGAAGCTCTCTGTGGAAAAATTGACCCCGATACCACTATTGGGTTTTAAGTAGTTGCACCCACTCTTTCTTAGGATTGAGTTTGCACCGATCATGACCGCCAGCGTTCGCGGCACCGGACATTGTCTTTAGAATTTCAAAATTTAATTTTGTATATTATTGGCCTTGTAGTTATGTTAAGGTTTTCTTTAGATGCTCGTGACTTGTGACACCCCAGTCGGGTTATGTTGGGCTGTAAATACTGGTTATTATTATTATCGTTAAGCTGTATTTATTTATTTATTTATTTATCTTTAATAATCGTTAAGGAGACAATTTGGGTTAGTTGGCTGGCCTTGTCTTCACGAGAGGCGCCATCACGATCGTGTTAGGAAATTGGGTCGTGACAAGTTGGTATCAGAGCCTAGGTTACTAGGTCTCACGATTCATGAGCAGGTTTAGTAGAATCTCGCAGATCGGTACGGAGACGTCTGTATTTATCCCCGAGAGGCTACAGAACCTTTAGGAAAACTTCACTTTCTTGGAATTCTAATCGTGCGTACTTGATTCAGCTTGAGATGTGACTCTTGAAATTCCTTCCACACTTCTTTATGCGCACATGAATGCTCAGTATTGTAAGTGCCTTGATGGCTTGTGATTCCCCGATCGAGGGGCGAGATGTGATCCCGTGAGTTTGATGTTGGGCTAGTCTGGAGGACTTGAGGCCGGTTATGTGCTATGTTATTTCCGTTTCAAGATATGCTGGCGAATCAGTTCTGGTTGCAGAAATTGAGCCAAGGATGGCACGAGTGAAGAAATTTTTTGATAAAGGTGATATGGTGCTTCGTAGATGTGAGGAAATAATAGGATGTCTTGAGCAGTTGTTGATAAAGGATGCTTAGTGTATAGAGAAGTAAGATGTTCGTTTGTATTAGAATACGATCATATCCTACGGTGTCAGAGTGATAATAAGGCACGAGTGGTTCTGTTCGTTAAGTCAGGTAAATTGCAGTTGTGTAAGAGTGAATCACTCTCGAGAATGGTTTTATTGTGTCCAAGATTTGGCATGTAATAATCAGGTGTCTTAAGGTTGGGTATGTGGCTAGGGACTATGTTTTCATTAGGAAAGGATCAAGACTTGTGGTATTTTATGTTAATTACAGTAATCTATGTATCCGCATCAGGAAAGTAAATGAAATAGAGTTAGATTCACAGAGGATTCTTCTGGGTAAGGTATTCTGAGATGTGGTGTTTCTGGAAAAATTTGAGAGAGTAGTCAGCGGGTTGTGGCTCCTATCAGTGTGGTCTTATGCTTGGGTCTCGTGCGGTAAGCCTAGATTGAGGAATTGAGGTACTAGGGCAAGGGGAATATCAAGTTGAAGACGAATAAGAAGAAATTTAGATAAATGGAGTAGCTTGATAACGGGCCGGATCGGCATGGTAAGGGTATGCTTAATTGTTGGTATGTATTCGAGGTAATGGGTTAGCACATGTAATTTTGCAGCTATGCGCTTGGATTTTGATGACTTGCTTAGCGTGATTTGGTTAGAAGGATTCAGTCATGGCAGTTTAGTTTGTGCAAATGAAATTGGGAAAGTTCTTGTTGATTGCTTCCGTGGTTGAAGAGGTGCATTTTCTACGAATGTGAGAGGCACGAGATGTGTGAGAATTTTATTCTAGATGAGGTCAATGGAAGTTCGTGATTAGATAAGTTTTAGTTCAGGTTAGAAAGGAAATTCATAAAGTACTTAGGCAGCGGGTAGCCTCAGATAATCAAGGAAAATGGTCCGGCTGTTTGAAAGCGATTCGATGAGAGTAAAAATTTTAGGGAAAGGGCAATGTGATTAAGTGATGGTACTTCGGTGGTGTTGCGGCACTTCCTTGTTAGATCGACTGGTGATATTCGGGTTTGCTTGGTGGCTTAGGGAGATTTATGAGTATGTATCGTGGAGTTTTGGATATCTAGCAGAATGGTTGTGTTCCAAAGAGCAGCGGACTACTGGCAAGGATCGCTTTTATTAATAGGATCTTTGTGACAGATGTCAGTATAGAGGTTACTACCATGGATTCAGTTCTGGTATTGAGAGACTTTTCAGATGCGTTCCTTGTGGTCGGGCATGCCGCCGGGCGAGACTGTGGATTTCGGTATTTAGTTGGTGCTGGGCATCGTATCGTACGACTCCGGTAGGAGTTATAATAGTGGAAGGAGCAGCTTCAGGCTCCTTGCTATTGAGCTTGTTGGCAGGCTAATGTGGCTACATGTTTATATTGAGATGGCTTGGTGAGAGGTAGGTTGAATCTATCGTTATTGAGCCTGCTAGTGATCTGGGGAGATCTATGAGATGATTTTCTGTGCTGTGAGGCGTTATGATTTTCGGATTGTGTTTGAGTTTTGTGGCTTACAACGCTATATACAGATATCATTATGCACTCAGTATGCTAACGACCGATACTCGGTATTTTGTTATTATGAGCAAATTTGGCTCGATGTGCATCTCCCTATGTGAGATATTCGTGTGGATCGGGTGGCACGCCGCCATGGGTATGTTATCAGGATCGGGTTGCACGCCGCAATAGTGTGATGATGGAAATAGTTTTCCATATGTCGTCTTGTATGCCTTGTTTCTTGGTTTCTAAGGAAAGTCTGTATTGGGTGTTGCTCGGCAAATGGCGCACCGGTTATGTCCTTTCAGGATCGTATAGTGTATATTACTTGATTCACCATGGGTATAATGATTTGTTTGGGTTCCAAATATCCATCGTGCGTGGTTGTCAATTTCGAGTATAGCAACTTGGGGTGCTTCATGTGTAACCGTGTTTGAATAGGATCGCGCATTGTAGCGAGGCTACATGGAGATTAGGCCCTTCGGGGTAGGTTCAGGTATTCTATTTCTATGATGTGGGACGGGGTCCCAGCCTCGTGTAGTGATGGTACTGAGGAGTTTGAGTTACAGCTCTTTTGTTTGAGTCATTTGTCATGATTTGAGTATGTTCAGACCGCCCTTCAATGGTGCATGGATTATGCAAGTTGTGGCTTAGGCCTGTGTTGATGTGTCATATCACCTGAGTGGTGTGTTGGATTCGAGGTGATGGTGGGAGTCATTAATGAATTCGAACATATTTGATTACAGCTTGTTGGAAGAATGATATCGAGGTTCGGCTCGGAATATGTTGTGGTATTAGTCAAAAGGGAAGAAATGCCTTCATGAATGGTTGATATGAGAAATAGTTACAATTTATTGTGTGTTTCATTTATTGTTGGCAGTATATGAAAGTGTTGTAATAAGGCCTTAGTTGATAAGAGGTTTTCTACCGGTATCCAGGTGTTGTGGGCAACTGCTGAGAATAGAAGTTATCGTTTCAAGTGTTGGATTGTGTGGTATGTTGTATGATTTCACCTGAGGTTGCAGGTGTGGGTTATCCCAGCTGGTTCGGGTTTATTCTGGGTATGATTTCGGGAAGTGCAATGTGGTTCTACGATTTATGGTCTTGATGGATTGTGGAATTTTAGCTATATTGTGTTGTCAGGCCTATGCGGGATAGGGTGATGTGGGATCACCCCGGGTATGTGCTTGGTAAGGTTATTCAGCTATTGGTTGGCTTCTAGGACAACTCTGGGTACGCTCGAGGATGAGCGTTTGTTTAAGTTGGGGAGGATGTGACGACCCAGCCTATCGTCACGTGAGTTACCGTCCTGTTTCCCCCATATTATGTTGTTCTATGTTTCAATATCAGTATTTGAGTTGATCGGATAGAATTGAATTGGTTTTAGTTGGAAATGAGGCACATAGTCTCTTAGAAGAAAGCTTGTTTTGGAAAAGTCAACCGGAAGTTGACTATTTAGTTAGAAGGCTCAGATGTGAATTTCGGTGATTTGGTTAGCTTCGGGGGATGATTTGTGACTTAGGAGAGCGATCGGAATTGAATTTGGAGGTCCGGCGTAGAGTTAGGCTTGAATTGGCGAAGTTTCAGTTTTGGCGAATTCCGGTTGATAGGTGACATTTTGAACCGAGGGTCGGAATGAAATTCCGAGAGTTGCTGTAGCTTCGTTAGGTGATTTTGGGTATGTGTGCAAAATTTCAGGTCATTCGGACGTCATTTGTTTGGGTTTTTGATCGAATGTGCGTTTCAGAAGTTTTGGGTCAACTTAGGCTTTGATTTGAGGAAATTTGATGGTTTTAGTGTTGTTTGATGAGTTTTTATGATTGGAACAAGTTTGTATGATGTTTTAGGAGGTGTTGGCATTTTTGATTGAAGTCCCGGGGGCCTCGGGGTGAGTTCTGGTTGTTAAACGGAGAGTTTGGAGTTTATTGCAGGTTTGAAGTTTGTTGGTTCTGTCATTTCCGCATCTGCAGAAAAGGGACCGCATAGGTGGTTCCGCAGATGCGGCTTGGTGGTCGCAAAAGAGGTTCTGAGGGCCTGGGCAATTTCCGCAGAAGCAGAGGGGTTTCCGCAAAAGCGGGCATCGCAGATGCGATTTTGGACCGCAGAAGCGGTCTGGGCATTTTTGGGAGAAACCGCAGAAGCGGGTGGGGAACTGCAAAAGCGGTTACCGCAGAAGCGGTAATTAAAGCGCAGAAGCGAAAAGGTCTGGGCAGAACAATATTAAGTCCCCTTCACGAATTTTGAAGGAGAAAACATTTGGGGCTTTGGACTTAGGTGATTTTTTGGACGATTTTGAAGAGGGTATCGAGCGTTTTTATCAGGTATGGATTCTTGGTCATAGATTATGTTATTATGGTGTAAAAACATGGATTAACACTGAAAATCCAAGGGAATTAAGGTTAAAAATGGAGGTTACGGCTTAAAAATTGAAAGAGGTTAAACTAGTGATTTGAGGGGTCAAATGAACTCCGATTTTTGTGAATTTGGTATGTATGAACTCGTGGCGAGATAAGGAAACCGATGATGTTAATTTTATAATTTTTTGAGAAGCGGGCCCGGGGCTCGGGTTTTGTTAGTTTTGGGATAT
The DNA here is from genome assembly GCA_026770625.1 of Nicotiana glauca. Taxonomy (NCBI): domain Eukaryota; kingdom Viridiplantae; phylum Streptophyta; class Magnoliopsida; order Solanales; family Solanaceae; genus Nicotiana; species Nicotiana glauca. Next base: position 53,443 of record MU742450.1, read on the forward strand.
TTGATATATTTTGATTGTTTTCGATTAGGTATTGTTCCCTTGGCATATTGTAATGTATTCGCTCTGATTTTGGTTATATTCGACGCGCGTGGAGGCCAATTGAGGGGCAAAGGCGTCACGAGCGAGGAATTTCACCAGTTCAAGGTGTGTAATACTTGTAAATGATATCCTGAGGGTTTGAAACCCCGGATTTGCACATCATAGTGTTGTATTGAGGTGACTTGCAAGCCGAATATGAGCATGGGGTAGAGCACCGTTGGGGATTGTGACTTTGTCCGTCCCGGTTGTTGATTTTTTCCGTGTATTTGACTGAAACTGCTTGTATCATCATACTATGGGCTGACTGGGGCTTCGTGCCAACTATGTGAATCCTTCGGGGATTGATATTACTGTTTTAGCATATCTTGCATATCATTTGGTTTCAGTCCAAGGTTTTAAATACTGTTTTGCAAACTCAACCATACTTCTAAGTTTTGAAAACTCAAATGATATTTTAAATGATATTTTAGGCTGAGGACTACTGTTTTATAAATTCCCAAGGGGCTTATGATGATTTTCTTGACTGAGCATGGATCGGGCTGCGGGCCGCATCAGTATTATATTGATTATGGGTGGATCGGGCTGCGCACCGCAGCAGTGTTACATTGATATTGAGGCCGAGTGCCGGGATGATTATACAGATATTGATATGAGGCTGAGAGCCTAGATGTGATGCCATGAGATGGCTTATTATTGCGCTTGGGCTGTAAGAGCCCCTCCGGAGTCTGTACACACCTCCAGTGAGCGCCGTTGACGATAAATAAATAGAGCGGGCTGCACGCCGCCGCAGGTACTAGAGTGTACCGTCATATGCATTGCATTGCACTCATGCATTTGTTCTTATTTTATAATGTTGTCATGACATTCAGCACTCATATCATTGGCATCTATGCTACTTCTTGCACTGTTTACCAGACACCCTGGTGTTATTTGTTAATGGAGTGTTGTGCCCGAGAGGCTGATATTGTACTTTGTGAGTTGGGAGTGAGACTGAGAGGCTGATGTTGTACTTTGTGAGTTGGGAGTGAGCCCGAGAGGCTGATGTTGTACTTTGTGAGTTAGGAGTGAGCCCGCGGGGCTAATACTGTACTGAGAGGTTGATATTGAGCCCGTGGGGCAGATTTCTGGTTATTCCCTACTTGTTGAAATTATTTTCGCAACTGTTGAAAAGGAATATTTTCAAAAGAGGTTTTTACTGAGCTTTGATGTTTTCCAAAGGATTTCACGATTTTACTGTTTTCTAAAAAGGGTTGCACTGTTCTATATAGCATGATGGGGTGCCTCACGTGATTTCTTGCTTTCAGCTATTATTTACTTTTATTACTCACTGAGTTGGAGTACTCACTTTACTCCATGCACCTCGTGTGCAGATGCAGGTATTGATCACCCGGTAGCGGGATATTAGCTGATTGAAGGTATTAATATTGTAGCTGAGCAAGGTGACCGCCAGCGTTCGTGGCACCATACATTGTCTTTAGAATTTCAAATTTTAATTTTGTATATTATTGGCCCTATAGTTGTGTTAAGATTTCCTTTAGATGCTCGTGACTTGTGACACCCCGGCCGGGTTATGTTGGGCTGTAAACACTGGTTATTATTATTGTCATTAAGCTGTATTTATTTATTTATTTATCTTTAATAATCGTTAAGGAGACAATTTGGGTTAGTTAGCTGGCCTTGTCTTCACGAGAGGCGCCATCATGACCGGGTTAGGAAATTGGGTCGTGACATCCTCGGATCAAAATCTCACCTATCAACCGGAATTCGCCAAAATTCTAACTTCGCCAATTCAACCCTAATTCTACACTAGACCTCCAAAATAACTTCCGATCATACTCCTAAGTCACTAATCATCTCCCGAAGCTAACCGAATCACCGAAATTCACATCCGAGCCCTCTAACTCATAAGTCAACATTCGGTTGACTTTTCCAAACCAAGCCTTCCTTAAAGAGATTAAGTGTCTCATTTCCTATCCAAGCCAATCCAATTCAACTCCAACACAACCAATGTCGATAATGAAACATGAAAAAGCGTTAAATGGGGGAAACGGGGCTGAAATACATGAGACGATGGGTCGGGTCGTTACATCCTCCCCAACTTAAACAAACGTCGTCCTCGAGTGGGTCAAGAAACATACCTAAAGCCCCAAATAGGTGAGGATATCTGCTCTGCATCTCCTGCTCGGTCACCCAGGTAGCCTCTTCCACTGGCCGACCTCACCGCTCCATCTTCACCAAAGCTATATCCTTTGATCTCAATCTCCGAACTTGACGACCCAAAATAGCCAGTGGCTCCACATCATAGGTCAAATCATCATCTAACTAAACCGTGCTTAAGTCTAATACATGAGACGAGTCCCCAACATACTTCCGGAGCATAGAAAAATGAAATACCGGATGAACACCTGACAAGCTGGGTGGCAAAGCAATCATATAGGCCACCTCCCCCATCCTCCTAAGTATCTCAAAACGGCCAATGAACTGCGGACTCAACTTCCCTTTCTTTCCAAATCTCATAACGCCCTTCATAGGCGAAACCGTCAACAAGACCTTCTCGCCCACCATATAAGATACATCTCGAAACATCCTGTCCGCGTAACTCTTTTGACGCGACTAAGCTGTACGGAGTCTCTCCTGTATCACCTTTACCTTATCCAAGGCATCGTGGACCAACTCTGTCCCCAATAGCCCAGCCTCGCCGGGCAAAAACCAACCAACTGAAGATCTACAACGTCTCCCATATAAGGCCTCATACGGTGCCATCCTAATGCTTGACTGATAGCTGTTGTTGTAGGAAAACTCTACAAGGGGCAGGAACTCAACCCAAGAACCTCCAAAATCAATAACATAGGCACGCAACATGTCCTCCAATATCTGGATAGTATTCTCAGACTGCCCGTCCATTTGAGGATGAAACGCTTTGCTCAACTCTACCTGTGTGCCCAAGTCTCGCTGAAAAGTCCTCCAAAACTGGGAAGTAAACTGAGTACCCCAATACGAGATAATGGAAATGTAACAACCCGACCGGTCGTTTTGTGTACCAGAGCTCCGTTCAGCAGTCAGAGGAAATTAACAGCTTCATTTCAGGTATTATTACTTATTCCCATGGTCGGAATTTATATTCGGGAAGATCGGAGTTAAATTTAGATGAGAATTCTCATTTGAGAAGCTTAAAGTCAAAAGAATGAACTAGGATTGCATTTTTGAGTAAACGACCTCGGAATCGGGATCTGAAGGTTCCAGCAGGTTCGTATGATGATTTCAGATTTGGGCGTATGCCCGGACCGGGTTTTGGATAACCCGGGAGCGTTTTGGCGCCTAATGTAGAAGTTAGCAATTTAGAAGAAATTTCATAAGTTTGGCTTGAAGAGCATTTCGGTGTTATCAATGTCCGTTTGGGATTCTGAGACTGTTAATAGCTCCGTATAGTGATTCTGGTGTTGGGGGCGTGATCGGAAGTGAATTCGGAGGTCCGTAGACCATTTTGATGCCATTTGGCTAAAGATAGAAAGTTAAAGGTTTTCGGAGACTTTGACCGGGGGGTTGACTTTTTGATATCGGTGTCGGAATCAAATTCCGAAAGTTGGAGTAGGTCCGTAATGTTAAATATGACTTGTGTGCAAAATTTGAAGTCATTCGGACGTGATTTGATAGGTTTCGGCATCGGAAATAGAAGTTGAAAATTTTAAAGTTCATAAACTTGAATTTGGGGTGTAATTCGTGATTTTAGCATTGTTTGATGTGATTTGAAGCCTCGAGCAAGTCCGGAATGTGTTTTGGGATTGGTTGGTATGTTTGGTTGGGGTCCTGGGGGCCTCGGGTGGATTTCGGGTGGTTAACGGATCGAAAGTAGAATTTTTGGAAGAGCTGGGCAGCTTGTATCTGGTATTTCTGCTTCTGCGGAAATGGGACCGCAGAAGCTGATCCGCAGAGGCGATGGGGTGGACCACAGAAGCGATTTTGATATGGGGCTCGAGGATCGCAGATGCGGTCCAGATTCCGCAGAAGCGGAACCACATCTGAGGAGGAGATGATCGCAGAAGCGGAAATGAAGGCTGAGCCCAGGACCGCAGAAGCGGCTAAATTGCCGCATAAGCGGACCCGCAGGTGCGAAAATTTTCCGCAGAAGCGGAAAACGACTGGGGCAGAAGCTTAATTTAAGTCGTGAATTTGTTCATTTCTCTCATATTTTCAAGGCTTGGGACGATTGTGGAGAGCTTCAAGGAGAAGATTTTTGCCATCAATGTTAAGGTAAGTTATTCCCGCCTATTATAAGTTAAATACATTGATCATGTATGAGATTAAGCATGGGAATTAGTGTAAATATTGGGGTTTTGGTTGAAAACCTAGAAAATTATAATCTTGAATTTTGGCCACGATTTTGAGTATGGAATTAAGAGAAAATTATATATTTGAGTCCCTAAGGTCATGGGTAATCTTTATCTTCGAGAAAAAAATTGGATTACGGGCACGTGTGCCCGATTGCAGTTTGGTCATTTCACTAAACGAAGTTGGGAATTCGTATAATTTGAATTGTTAACAAGTATTTGAGTATATTCTCATTAGTTTGTCGTTAATTGGCTAGTTTGGGTGCATTGTGCGTTGGTTCAAGCCTTCGGGAGGATGT
>MU742450.1:67506-96324 GCA_026770625.1 Nicotiana glauca
TATTTTATTTCATTATCAGTAGTCGCTTATGCACTTGTGACACCGGGTTCTGGGATGGTTTTCGAAAAGTTTGATTTAACTGTTATTATTAATTTGAATTGAAGCAAAACCCTTTTATTTGTGAAAATGGAAGAAATTTTTTGGAATTTGATGTATTTAAAAAGGATTTTTAAATCGGTAATCTGATTGTCTGTCCTGACAGCGGTGTCCGGCGCCACCACGACCCTTAGTGGATTTTGGGTCGTGACAGGAAACTGGGATCCCATGCAACCCTAAAATATCCCGGATGAAAATCTCCGCTAACCGCTCCAAAGAATAGGTAGTACACACCGGAATGAAGTGCGCAGACTTGGTCAGCCAATCCACAATCACCCAAATCGAATCAAACTTCCTCGATGACCGAGGGAGACCACTCACAAAATCCATAGTAATCCTCTCCCACTTCCACTCGGGGATATCCATGCGCTGAAGTACACCATCGGGCCTCTTATGCTCATATTTCACCTGCTGACAGTTGAGACACTAAGCTACATAGCTCACAATATCCTTCTTCATTCTCCTCCACCAGTAATGCTGCCTCAAATCCTGATAAATCTTTGCGGCACCCGGATGAATGGAATACCGCAATCTGTGGGCCTCTTCTAATATCAACTCTCGAAGCCCATCCACATTGGGCACGCAAATCTGGCCCTGCATCCTCAACACGCCATCACTATCGATAGTCACATCTCTGGCATCGTCATGCTGAACCCTGTCTTTAAGGACAAGCAAATGTGGATCATCATACTGGCGCTCTCTAATGCGGTCATACAAGGAAAACCAAGATACCACACAATCCAACACCCGACTAGGCTCCGAAATATCTAGCCTCAACATCCGATTGTCCAAAGCCTGGACATCAACTGTAAAGGGCCTCTCCCCAACTAGAATGTACGCCAAACTACCCATACTCACCGCCCTCCGGCTCAAAGCATCAGCCACTAGATTTGCCTTCCCCAGGTGATACAATATAGTAATATCATAGTCCTTGAGTAACTCAAGCCACCTCCACTGCCTCAAATTTAGATCCTTCTGTTTGAAAAAATGCTGAAGGCTGCAATGCTCAGTATATACCTCACAAGATACGCCATATAAGTAGTGCCTCCAAATCTTCAAAGCATGAACTATACCAGCCAACTCCAAATCATGTATGGGGTAATTCTTCTCAGGAGTCTTCAACTGACGAGAAGCATATGCAATGAATCTACCCTCCTGCATCAACACACATCCGATCCCAACTCTCGAAGCATCACAATACACAATGTAAGAACCTGAAGCTGATGGCAAAACTAACACTGGAGCTGTGGTCAAAGCTGTCTTGAGCTTATGAAAGATCTCCTCGCACTCGTCCGACCATACAAATGGTGCACCCTTTCTGCGTCAACTTGGTCAGGGGCGAAGCAATAGATGAAAAACCTTGGACGAACCAGCAATAATAACTTGCTAAACCGAAGAAACTCCGAATCTCCATGGCTGAGGATGGTCTAGGCCAACTCTGCACCGCCTCTATCTTCTTCGGATCAACCTAAATACCATCAGTGGACACCACGTGTCCCAGAAATGCCACGGAACCAAGCCAGAACTCAGACTTGGAGAACTTTGCATAAAGCTTCTCCTCCCTCAATATCTGTAATACCACTCTCAAGTGCTGAGAATGCTCCTCCTGGCTATGCGAGTACACCGGGATATCATCAATAAAAATGATAAAAAATGAATCCAGATACAGTTGAAATACACTGTTTATCAGATGCATGAACGCAGCTGGGGCATTAGTCAGCCCAGAAGACATAACTAGAAACTCATAGTGACCATATCTCGTCCTGAAAGCTGTCTTCATAATATCAGAATCCCTAATCTTCAGCTGGTGATAGCCTGAGCGGAGATCAATCTTAGAGGATACCCTTGCCCCCTGGAGCTGGTCAAACAAATCATCAATGCGCGGTAGTGGATACTTGTTCTTCACTGTCACCTTGTTCAACTGCCTGTAGTAAATGCACATTCTCATTGTGCCATCCTTCTTTTTCACAAATAGGAAAGGTGCACCCTACGGTGACACACTCGGACGGATGAACCCCTTATCTAGGAGTTCCTGAAGCTGGTCCTTTAGTTCCTTCAACTTTGCTGGTGCCATACGATACGGAGGAATGGAGATGGGCTGAGTGCCTGGCACCATATTAATACCGAAATCAATGTCCCTATCCGGCGGCATGCCCGGTAGGTTTGCTGGAAACACATAAGGGAAATCCCTCACAACGGGCATAGAATCAAGACTAGGCGTCTCAGCTCCAACATCCCTCCCAAAATCCAAGTATGATAAAAAAACCTTTCCTAACCATCCACTGGGCCTTTAGGAAAGAGATCACCCTGCTGGGTACATAATCAGTCATACCTCGCCACTCAATCCTCAGAACACCCGGAATAGCCAACGTAACTATCTTGGCATGACAGTCTTGAATATCATGGTACGGGGATAGCCAATCCATACCCAGAATCACATCAAAATCTACCATGCCCAACAACAAGAAGTCAACTCGGGTCTCCAAACCCCCAATAGTCACCAGACAAGATCGATATACATGATCCATAATAACAGTATCACCCACCGGGGTAGATACGTGCACAGGCAAAGCAAGACAACCACGGGTCGTACCCAGATGATGGGCAAAATATGAAGACACATAAGAGTATGTAGATCCGGGATCAAATAAGACAGAAGCATCCCTGTGGTAGACTGAGATAATACCTGTGATAACAACATCTGATGCAATGGCGTCCCTCCTATCCGGAAGAGCATAGAATCGAGCCTGACCACCACCAATCGGCCTCCCCATCTAGGGCGGCCCCTAGCTGCCTGGCCCCTACCCCTACCTGGCTGGGAGGGTGCTAAAGTAGATGGAGTAGAAGAGGAGGGCTGATCCCTCTGCTGAGACTTTCCACCACGAAGCCGAGGACACTGTCTCCTCATGTGACCAAACTCATCGTACTCGTAGCAACTACCCGGTGCTGGAGAAAGGTACTGAAGGGAACCCCTCACTGCAGATGAGCCCTGGGCTGAAGAGGTAGGAGTACAGCTTTGAGCTGGAAGGGCACTAAGTGAAGACTGGCCCTGCTGAAACCCCTGATGACCATGGCCTAATGAATCCCCACTGTACTCTGGGCGACCTAACTGAGGAGGTCTGAAGGAATGACCTCTGCCATACTGGAACTGGCCCCTCGACGGAGCACCACTGAAGCTACCTGAACCTCAAGGCCTCTTGGCCTCTCTCTCCTCATGCTCCTGACGGTGAGCCGTATAAATCTCTCGAGCCATGTCGACTACCTCCTCGAACGAAGCACTCATAACCCTCTCTCTGGTCATCAAAATGCGGAGTGAATAGTTGAGTCCATCCACGAACCTCCTAATCCTCTCCCGATAAATCGGGATCATCCAATTAGCATGTCGAGCTAGCTGTGTAAACCTTAACTCGTACTGGGTCACAGTCATGTCCCCTTGAATCAACCACTCAAACTAACGACGCAGCTCCAACCTACGAGACTACAGTACATACTTCTCTAGAAAGAGAGTGGAGAATTGCTGCCAAGTAAGGGGTGCTGCTCCAACAGGCCTACGCCTCTCAAACTCTTCCCACCATGTAAATGCAGGCCCTGAGAATTGGAAGGTAGTAAAAGCCACTCCACTCGACTCCAAAATCCCTGCAGTGCAAAGCATACGCTGACACTTATCTAGAAATCCCTGGGCATCCTCGCCCTCAGTACCACTAAACGTCGGAGGCTGGAGTCTACCAAACCTCTCTAGTCAACGTTGCTCGTCGTCTGGCATAGCTGGAACCACATAATCTGGAGCTGGTGCAACTGGTGCAACTGGAGAAACCGGTACAACTGGCTGAGTTGGAACCGCTCCCTGTGTCTGCAATCCCTAAACACCCTACTCAAGTGTGCGAGCAGCGGGGGTCTGATGACCAACCATCGTCTGTGAGGTAGTTGCTACAGTAGTGGCTGAGACTGCCTAAGCTAGGCCAGTGCAGAGGGATAAGATCTGAGCTAAAGCCTCCTGGAGACCAGGAATCACAATGGGCACTGCCGGTACCTGAACAGGTGTTGCTGGAGCATCTACAGCTGGAGGCTGGTCCTGAACCGGGGCAGCTGGTGGGCCTGCAGGTGTTGCCCTCGCTCGTCTGCCTCGACCATGACGACGACCATGCCCACGCCCACAGCCTCTAGAGGGTGGTAAAGGTGGTCGTCCGTCACGTCCGGTAGCACGGGTTCTCGCCATCTGCGAGAGAATATAATACAAAAATTTAGTTCTCGAATCAACAAAGCCGCACGACAAGAATTTCAAGAATATGAAGTGTTTCCTATGGTTCTGCAGCCTCTCGAGGATAAATACAGACGATTCCGTACCGATCCGCGAGACTCTACTAAACGGTCTCATGACTCATCAGGCCTAGTAACCTAGGCTCTGATACCAACATGTCACGACTCCAATCCCGATCATGATGGCGCCTAACAATATTTCCTAGGCAAGCCCGATCAATTAACACTCACAACCCAATCACTCAACCCATTACCGATTAATAGTATTAATTGACAGTTTAAAAAGTCTTCCAACCGGATAATTTAAATAGAAACAGTACGGAAATAATAGCATATCTAACATCTCCCAAAGGATCTGGAGTCACGAGTCTAGATCCTCTAACTAAAATAGAGTAGTAAATCCACAACAGTACAGAAGTCTAGAATACGGAAAGATAAAAGGGATAGTGGCAGGAGTCGGGTCCTGCGGACGTCAGGAAGCTACCTCGACAACTCATAAGAAATCTAGAAAACAGCAGCAGCAGCTCAACTAAGCCTCTGGAACACCTGAATCTGAGTACTCCAACTCAGTGAGTAATAGGCATATATAATGACTGAAGGTGAGAATACATGAAATACCACAATGTAAAGCTACAGCCAACAGTTTAACACAATTAACAGTAAAAACGACAACAAAACATAGACAGGCAAATATCAATGTATGAATGCAATGCAATGCACATGACCGCTGCGGCGCGCAGCCCGATCCAATTGGGTACCCGCGCTCACTGTGGCGGTTCAGACTCCGGAGGGGCTCCTACAGCCCAAGAGCAATATCATCGTATCATCGCTATGACATGCAGCCCGATCCAAACTCAGTCCAGAATATGCATGTGAGCCACACAGGCAAAGTCAAGTTAAAGTTCTCAGTTCCAGACAATAGGAAATATAGTTTAAGTTTTAAAACCTTAGAATTATGACTAAACATTTCGAAACAGTGTTTAACTCAGGACTGAAATCATATAACATGCTAAGTATCATGGAAGCAGTGATAATAATCCCTAAAGTATTCAAATAATCGGCACACAGCCCAAATATATTCATAAAAATCCAAGTAGGATGTTTGCCAATCAATCTCTAGTCAAGGACACAATATGAACATCACTCGGGATAGACTAAGTCATAGTCCCCAATCATAAACGACCCTGCACTCGTCGCAGAGTACGTGTCTCGCCTCCATATAGCATCGCAGTGTGATATACCGGGGTTTCGAACCCTCAGGTCATCATCTACATCTATTACTCACCTCAAACCGGCCACAAGTCTAGTCCGCTATGCCTTTTCCTCTCAAATCAACCTCCTTGCACGTCGAATCTGATCAAAACCACAATGAATGAGTTACAATAGGCTAATGCAACATAAACCAATCAAAAGAACTTGAAAAATACCAAAAATCACGAAGTTGGCAAAACCCGAGCCCTGGGCCCACTTCTCGTAAAATTCCGTAATTCACATCACCGGATTCCTCATCTCGCCACGAGTCCGTACATATAAAATTTACCAAAATCGGAGTCCAAATGCCCTTTCAAATTCCAAAATTTTCATTTCAAAAACCAAGCCCTAGTTCTTCAAATCTTTACCCAATTTTCCAAGAATTAAAGGTAGATTCTTACTTAATATGACATTTCTAGGTCACGAGGCTTACCTCCAGACAGTTCTCGTCAAATCCTCTTCAATTTCTACCCAAGAAGCTCTTAAGGTGGTTAACAATGGAGGAAAAATTGAATAAACTCGCGGATGAAATAATGATATAAAAACCCTTATGCCTATAGCGACTTTCGCTTCTGCGGGAACGCTTCTGCGGCCAAAAATCCGCTTATGCAATTTTCACTTAAAAACCAAAACTCCGCTTATGAGATTCAGAGTCCGCTTCTGCGGACCACCCAAAACCGTTTCAGCGGTAAATTGTCCGCTCCTGTGGACCCGCTAAAGCGACCATCTTCCGCTTATGCGAAAATTACTCTAGCCCATGCCTGACCGCTTTGTCATGCCCCAAACTCGAGGGACATGACCGGCGCCCGACTGGGTAGCCCTAGCCGAGCGAACCTGGGTGCCTCTCCTGCCCCACGTGCTACCCCATGTCTTACTTACTCAATATTCCAAGAACTGGCTAAATAATTAATTTAGAACACCCTTTTTGCAAAGCATACATACATACAATTTAGTTAGTGAAATTACCAATTCGTTACCCAACAAAGGAAACATAAACTTCTAATCCACATCCACTGTCTACGGAGCCTCTAAAAGTACAACAGTATAATACAAAATTCGCCGGTAACAAGGCTCCGGCTATACCTTACACAAAATCAAAATAAAACTTCGTACACAAGCGGCCTGAGCCACACAAGGCCCCGAGAGGAATGGGGCTCACCAAAAGCTGATGGAAGACGAAGGGGAAGTTACGATCGGTGGACTGGAGTACCTGTTGCGGATCCACCTGCAATCATAACACGAATGTAGCACCCCCGGCAAAAGGGACGTCAGTACATTTGAATTGTACTGGTATGTATAACAAACCTTACCTGAGTAACCTCAAGCCATACACAAGTAATAAACAATAGAAGGAAGCGACAATTGAGTACACACAAGGAAAACAATCAAGACAAACAAGTTAACAAACTCTCCTTTACCTATCATGATTTCCACATTTTCAATTTCACAATGTTCTCATATTTCATTTCAATAGTGATATCGATCACTTTCCACCCTTATTACCTCAGCTACCCTTATCACCACAACCCACACCTTCTTACTTCGTGTTGCGGTGCGCAACCCGATCCCACTGGGCAATCACAATTCACAAACAACACCACAACAATAATAATTTACAAGGATAACCACAACAAATTTTAAGAACGACAACCACAAATCCCAATAATAACAAAAACGCAGCTCACAAAAGGTTTAGGTGACTATCCATACCATTTCCATCTTTTTCAACAGCCCGTTATACCATTTAGATCACAACAATAGTTTTCCATGACTATCCACAAGGGATGTTATCACAATTATTTCAATTTCACCAATTACGATTCCTCTTTATCATTTATTCCACAGTCCTTGCCACATAACACATTCGCAATCACAACTTAGTTTATTGCCATTTACTTGCACAATTATATCGGATATTTTAACCAACAACGCATATGGCACAATATTTACATGAATTCACAAATAGTTCACGCAAGTAAACACATCCTGCTCACAAGAGTTTAACTTCACAACCAATTCATGGAGATATCACATACCAAGTATTCGGGCACCAAACAAGGCGATTTTACAAAGGTTAAAGTTAGCCATACATACCTGGAGCTGAGTCCCTTTTTAATTTCTACTTCTAATTCACCAGAAACCTAGCACTGCCAATATAGTGCACAAATTAATACACGTAACTTAGAATTGAAGTTCGCAATTGCTACTCAAACTCATTTAGGTTATCGACACCTCTTTGAATAATTCTTTACTCCTACCCAATCCCTCCTACTAGATTTTAGGTTTTTAATAGACATGCATGCATGATTTCAACCATTATTTTAAGGACTAATGCATGAGACTCCCCCTCTTAGTTTAAACCATAAATTCCATGAGAGAAGTTAGGGATTTTACCTGTAAGGAAAGGGGGTATGAAGATTAGCTTGAAATTTGCCGGCCCGGATGGTTTTGAAGAATCAAATTTTTGGAGAAGATGACTTTCTCTCTCAAGACCCTCTCTTCCTCTCTCTTAATTTGCTCAGCAAGATTGTTAAATATGAGGGGGTTGAGGTGTTTTATTGAAAATGGATCGGGTTTTAAAATTTAGAAAAATAGAAGCCCGAGAAAATCTGCGGTCGCATTCTGCGATCGCAGAGTCGAAAAGCGGTCCGCATATTGGACCGCAGAAATGCCCAAAAAACTTTGAAGGTCTGCATGGGTCAGCGATAGGAATGTGGTCCGCATTCTTGTTATGCGGTCGCATTTTGCACCGCAGAATTAACCTCTACAAATCCTTGAGGAACTTATGCGACGATTATGCGGTCCGCATATTGATTATGCGATTGCATAATGGACCGCATTTTCAACATCAATTTTAACAATTCTTCTGCTTCACTCTGCGACAGAAATGCGGTCCGCATATTGATTATGCGATTGCATAATGGACCGCATTTTCAACATCAATTTTAACAATTCTTCTGCTTCACTCTGCGACAGAAATGCGGTCCGCATATTGATTATACGACCGCATAATGGACCGCATTTTCAACATCAATTTTGACAACCTTTCTGCTTCACTCTGCGGCGGAAATGCGGTTCGCATAGTTGATCTTCGACTGCATTCTGGACCGCAGAATGACAATTGTCTGGAAAAATCAATTCTTTTGATTTTTAAGTGCAAAATCAGTAAAAAGGGTCCGAACCGCAGCGAGCTACTAGGTTTTAAGCACAAAATTTTACGGGGCCTTACACGCTTCTGCGACCCCTCACCCGCTTCTGCAGAACCACTTCTGCGGCCCATTTCTGCAGTAGCGAAAATTCCAGATGACAGCAACAACAGACGTGAAGCAACTTCAAAAACTCTCGTTTAATCACTCGAATCAACCCTGAGACACCCGGGACCTCAACCAAAATCACCAACACCTCCTGAAACCTCATTCAAACTTACTCCAGCCCTCAAAACACATCGAAAAATGCTAAAACCATCAAATCACATCGAATTCAAGCCTAAGTTTATTAAAACTACAGCAATACGCATTCGATCAAAAACCCGACCAAAACACCTCCGAATGACCTGAAATTTTGCACATATATCCAAAATCACCTAACGGAGCTACTGCAACTTTTGAAATTCCATTCCAACCCTCAGATCAAAATCTCACCTATCAACCGGAATTTGCAAAAAATCTAACTTCACCAATTCAAGCCTAATTCTACACTGGACCTCCAAAATAACTTCCAATCACACTCCTTAGTAACTAATCACCTCCCGAATCTAACCGAATCACCGGATTTCACATCTGAGCCCTCTAACTCATAAGTCAACATCCAATTGACTTTTCCAAACCAAGCCTTCCTTAAAGGGACTAAGTGTCCCATTTTCTATCCAAGCCAATCCAATTCAACTCCAACAAAACCATTGTCGATAATGAAACATGAAAAAGCGTTAAATGGGGGAAACGAGGCTGAAATAGATGAGACGACGGGCCGGGTCGTCACAGTGTGAAAACTCGTCCGATTAATTTTGTATCTATCACATGAAAGAGTTTAAGCGGAATTGTAAAGGATTTAATTAGTTGATTAAATTAAATTTTCAGCAATTTAATTTAATTAACTAGTATTTGGGATCTTTACATAGGAAGTGTGACAACCCAGCCCGTCGTCACGTGAGTTACCGCCTCGTTTCCCCTTATTATGTTGTTCCATGCTTCAATATCAGTATTTGAATGAATCAGATAGAATTGAGTTGGTTTTAGTTGGAAATGAGGTACTTAGCCTCATAGAAGGAAGCTTGTTTTAGAAAAGTCAACCAGAAGTTGACTATGTGGTTAGAGAGCTCGGATGTGAATTTTGGTGGTTCGGTCAGCTTCGGGGGATGATTTGTGACTTAGGAGTGCGATCGGAATCGAATTTGGAGGTTCGGTATAGAAATAGGCTTGAATTGGCGAAGTTGGGATTTTGGCGAATTCTGGTTGATAGGTGATATTTTGATCCGAGGGTCGGAATGGAATTCCAAGAATTTCAGTAGCTTCGTTAGGTGATTTTGGATATGGTTTTTGATCGAATGTGAGTTCGGAAGTTTTAGTTAAACTTAGGCTTGAATCCATCGTGAATTGATGATTTCTGTGTTAATAGATGTGTTTTGATGATTGGAACAAGTTCGTATGATGTTTTGGAGTAGGTTGGTGTTTTTGGTTGGGGTCCCGAGGGCCTCGAGGTGATTTCGGGTGTTCAAACAAACTCTTTTAGGTGTTTGAAGAGATCAGATTTCTGCTGTTGAGTGTTGCAGAACCTTGTGCATCACGTTCGCGTGAGAAGTGACGCGAACGAGTAGGGTATTTTGAGGGAGACTGGAATTTTGCCTTCGCGTTCACGAAGGGGAGGCTCGCGATCGCGTAGTTGTGGAAATTGGTTGACCGCGTTCGTGTGAGGAGAATTGCGTTTGAGTAGGCCTGGGAAGTAGGCCATCGCGTTCGCGTTGGAGTTGCCGCATTCGCGTAAGAGGGCTTGGGAGCCCATATCAGGTAAAGCATTGCGTTCGTGATGAACGCGACGCGTTCGCGTAGAGAGAGGAATGTTGGGCATCCCATTCGCGTTGTTAGGGTCGCGTTTGCGTAGTGCATTTTTGAATTTTTAAATTGTTGGTCTTCGCTTATGCGTGGCTAAGGTCGCGAACGCCATGAAGAAATTGTCTGGGCGAACAGAAGGGTTTATAAACATTTCCTCTGCGAGTTAAATCCATTTTTCACCATTTTAAGCAAACTTGGGAGCTTTTGACGAGGGATTTAGAGGGTTTCGACTAGGATTCAATTGGAGGTAAGTTTTATGAGTTAAATACGTGATTTTATTGAAGATTTATCATTGAAATCTCTGAAAATTGGGTAAAAATTGAAGAAGTTAGGGCTTCGTTTTGGGAATGTAAAATTAGAATTTGAAGGGGCAATTGAACTCTGATATTGATGAATTTTATATGTACGGACTCGTGGCAAGACGAGGATTCCGGAAATGCAAATTTCGTAATTTTTCGAGAAGTGGGCCTGGGGCTCGGGTTTTGCCAACTTTGTGTTTTTGGGTGTTTTTCTAGTTCTTTCGATTGGGTTATGTTCCATTAGCATATTTTAATGTATTCCTTGTGGTTTTGATCAGATTGGGCACCTGAGGAGGTTGATTCAAGAGGGAAAGGCTTAGCGGACTAGTCTCGTGGCCGGTTCGAGGTGAGTAATAGATGTGGATGATGACCTCAGGGTTTGAAACCCCGGTATATCACACTGTGACGCTATATTGAGGCGAGACACGTACTCTACGATGAGTGCGGGGTCGATTGTGATTAGGGACTATGGCTTAGTTCGCCCAAGTGATATTGTACTGTGTTGTTGGATATTTGGATCTATTTGGGCTGCGTGCCGGTTATTTGGATCCCGTAGGGATTGTTATCACTGTTTCCATGATATATAACATGGTTTCATGATATCAGCCCGAGCTAAACATTGTCTTGAAATGACTAGCAAAATTCTAAGGTTTCGAACACCTAATTTATAATTACTGATAATCGGAACTAAAAATGGTAAGTTTGACTGTGCCTTTATGGCTTGCATGCATATAGCTGGACTGATAGTGGATCGGGCTGCACGCCACAGCGTATGTTACTATGATACTGCGCTTGTGTTGTAGGAGCCCCTCCGGAGTCTGAACCCCCACAGTGAGCGCAGGTACCCAAATGGATCGGGCTGCACGCCGTAGCGGTCATATGCATTGATACTTATCTGCTCTATCTGTTAGTACTCATTGATGTTACACTATTAAATGTGTAGTAGTACTGTTGTAGCTTTACTTTGTTGTATATTGGGATTTCCTACTTTCAATGTCATTATACTTGTCTATTACCGCTGAGTTGGAAGTACTCACTTTACTCCCTGCACCATGTGTGCAGATTCAGGTACTTCGGGAGCTAGCTGAGTTTTCTGTTGACTTCAGAGTTTTGTTCGGAGTTGTCGAGGTAGCTGCCTGACGTCTGCAGGTCCCGACTCCTCCCCTATCCTCTGTTACTTGATTTTCCGCGTATTTTAGACTATGTATCATTACAGTCTTATTATATTGTACCTGTTAGAGGCTCTAGACTCATGACCCCCAGGTCTTTGGGAGGTTGCTCAGTATTGTTGATTTTCGAATTATTTTTATCTGTCAGTTATACTTTTAGTTTCATCGCTGTTATGATTTTCAAACAAATGGTTTTGATCTTGATGCTCGTGTTGAGAGTGCAAATGGTCGGGCTTGGCTAGCAGTTGTGTTGGGCGCCATCATGACCGGGTTTGGGGTCGTGACAAGTTGGTATCAGAGCCTAGGTTACTAGGCCTCATGAGTCATGAGCCGGTTAGTAGAGTCTCGTGGATCGGTACGGAGACGTCTGTATTTATCCTCGAGAGGCTGCAGAACCTTTAAGAAACACCTCATATTCTTGAATTCTTGTCGTGCGGCTTTGTTGTTCCGAGAACTAAACTTCTGTATTCTATTCTCTCGCAGATGGCGAGAACTCGTGCTATCGGACGTGGTGGACGACCACTGTTGCCACCTGCTAGAGGCTGTGGACGCGATCGTGGACGTGGTCGTGGTAGAGCACCAGGGGCAGTACCAGTTTACCCACCAATTGCCCCTATTCAGGATCAACCTCCAGCTGTTGATGCTCCAGTAGCACCCGCCCAGGCACCGGCAGTCCCTACCGTGATTCCTGGTCTTCAGGAGGCATTAGCTCAGATCTTATCTGTCTGTACTGGTTTGGCTCAGGCAGTTTTAGCTTCTACTGCCGCAGCTACTTCTCAGACCGGGGGTGGTCATCAGACCCCCGCAGCTCGCACACCCGAGCAGGTCGTACAGGGATTACAGACACCAGAGGCAGCCCCAGCTCAGCCAGCTGCACCGGTTGCTCCAGTTGCGCCAGTCGCACCAGCCCCAGGGTATGTTGTTTCAGTGATGCCAGACGACAAGCAGCGTCGGCTAGAGAGGTTTGGTAGACTTCAGCCTCCGACATTCAGCGGTACTGAGGGCAAGGATGCCTAGGGATTTCTGGACAAGTGTCAGAGGATGCTTCGCACTGTAGGGATCTTAGAGTCTAGTGGGGTGTCTTTTACCACCTTCCAGTTCTCAGGACCAGCATTTACATGGTGGGAGGAGTTTGAGAGGCGTAGGCCTGCAGGAGCAGCACCCCTTACTTGGCAGCAGTTCTCCACTCTCTTTTTGGAGAAGTATGTGCCGCAGTCTCGCAGAGAGGAGCTGCGCCGGCAGTTTGAGTGGTTGATCCAGGGTGATATGACAGTGACCCAGTACGAGTTGAGGTTAACGTAGTTGGCCAGACATGCTACGTGGATGATCCCGACAGATCGGGAGAGGATCAGGAGGTTTATAGATGGCCTCAACTATTCGATTCATATTTTGATGACTAGGGAGAGGGTGGTAGCAGCTTCATTTGAGGAGGAAGTGGATATGGCTCGTGAGATTGAGACAGATCGTCCTCGAGAGCGAGGATACTATTATTGTGGATCACGTATATCGATCTTGTCTTGTTACTATTGGGGGTCTAGAGACCCGAGTGGATCTGTTGTTGTTGAGTATGGTAGACTTCGACGTGATTCTGGGTATGGATTGGCTATCTCCGTACCATGCTATTCTGGATGTCATGCCAAGACAGTTACGTTGGCCATTCCGGGTATTCCGAGGATTGAGTGGCGAGGTTCGACTGATTATGTCCCCAGCCGGGTGATTTCTTTCTTAAAGGCCTAGCGGATGGTTAAGAAAGGATGTTTATCATATTTAGCATTTGTGAGAGATGTTGGAGCTGAAACTCCTAGTATTGATTCTGTACCCATTGTGAGGGACTTCCCAGATGTGTTTCTAGTAGATCTGTCGGGCATGCCGCCGGACAGGTATATTGACTTTGGTATTGATTTGGTGTCGGGCACTCAGCCCATCTCTATTCCTCCTTATCGTATGGCACCAGCTGAGTTAAAGGAATTGAAGGAGCAACTTCAGGAACTTCTAGATAAGGGGTTCGTTCGCCCGAGTGTGTCACCGTGGGGTGCACCAGTGTTGTTTGTCAAGAAGAAAGATGGCTCAATGAGGATGTGTATTGATTACAGGCAGTTGAACAAGGTAACAGTGAAGAACAAGTATCCTCTACTGCACATTGATGATTTGTTTGATCAGCTCCAAGGAGCGAGGGTGTTCTCGAAGATTGATCTTCGTTCAGGGTATCACCAGCTGAAGATTAGAGATTCTGATATTATGAAGACAGCTTTCAGGACGAGATATGGGCATTATGAGTTTCTAGTTGTGTCTTTTGGGCTGACTAATGCCCCGGTCCCGTTCATGCACTTGATGAACAGTGTGTTCCGGCCGTATCTGGATTCCTTTGTGATTGTGTTTATTGATGATATTCTGGTGTACTCGCGTAGACAGGAGGAGCATGCTCAGCATTTGAGAGTAGTATTGCAGAGATTGGGGGAGGAGAAGCTTTATGCAAAGTTCTCCAAGTGTGAGTTTTGTCTTGGGTCTGTAGCTTTTCTGGGACACGTGGTGTCTAGTGATGGTATTCAGGTTGACCCAAATAAGATAGAGGCGGTGCAGAGTTGGCCTAGACCGTCTTTAGCTACGGAGATCCGGAGTTTTCTTGGTTTGGCAGGGTATTATCGCCGGTTTGTCCAGGGATTTTCATCTATTGCTTCATCCTTGACCAAGTTAACGCAGAAGGGTGCACCATTCGTATGGTCGGATGAGTGCGAGGAGAGCTTTCAGAAGTTCGAGACAGCTTTGACCACAGCTCCAGTCTTAGTCTTGCCATCAGCTTCAGGTTCTTATACCGTGTATTGTGATGCATCGAGAGTTGGGATAGGTTGTATGTTGATGCAGGAGGGTAGAGCCGTTGCTTATGCTTCTCGTCAGTTGAAGTCTCATGAGAAGAACTACCCTGTTCATGATTTAGAGTTGGCTGCCATAGTTCATGCCTTGAAAATTTGGAGGCACTATTTGTATGGCGTGTCATGTGAGGTGTATACTGATCATTGTAGTCTCCAGCACTTGTTTAAATAGAATGATATAAATTTGAGGCAGCGGAGGTGGCTTGAGTTACTCAAGGAATATAACATCACCATTTTATATCATCCGGGGAAGGCCAATGTACTGGATGATGCTTTGAGCCGAAAGGCGGTTAGTATAGGCAGCTTGGCGTATATTCCAGTTGGGGAGAGACCCTTTGCAGTTGATGTTCAGGCTTTGGCCAATCAGTTAGTGAGGTTAGATATTCATAGCCTAGCCGGGTGTTGGCTTGTGTTGTTTCTCGGTCTTCCTTATATGATCACATTCGTGAGCGCCAGTATGATGATCTACATTTGCTTGTCCTTAAGGATAGACATCAACATGATGATGCCAGGGATGTTACTATTGATAGGGATGGTGTGTTGAGGATGCAGGGCCGGATTTGCGTGCCCAATGTTGATGAGCTTCGAGAGTTAATATTGGAGGAGGCCCATAGCTCGCGGTATTCTATACATCCAGGTGTCGCGAAGATGTACTAGGATTTGAGACAGCTTTACTGGTGGAGAAGGATGAAGAAGGATATTATGAGTCATGTAGCTCGGTGCCTCAACTGTCAGCAGGTCAAGTATGAGCATCAGAGGCTCGGTGGTGTGCTTCAGCGTATAGATATTCCCGAGTGGAAATGGGAGCGGATTACTATGGACTTTGTGAGTGGTCTCCCTCGGACAGCGAGGAAGTTTGATTCAGTGTGGGTGATTGTGGATAGGCTGACCAAGTCCGCGCACTTCATTCATGTATGTACTACCTATTCTTCGGAGCGGTTAGCAGAGATTTTCATCCGAGAGATTGTGCGATTGCATGGGGTCCCAGTTTCTATTATATCAGATAGAGGTACTCAGTTTACTTCTCAGTTTTGGAGGACCTTTCAGCGAGAGTTGGGTTCACAGGTAGAGTTGAGCACTGCATTTCATCCTCAGACAGACGAGCAGTCCGAGCGTACCATTCAGATATTGGAGGACATGTTGTGTGCCTGTGTTATTGACTTTGGAGGTTCTTGGGCTGATTATTTGCCTCTTGCAGAGTTTGCGTACAAGAAAAGCTACCAATCCAGCATTCAGATGGCGCCATATGAGTCATTATATGGGAGACGGTGTAGATCTCTGGTTGGTTGGTTTGAGCCTAGCGAGGCCAGGTTGTTCGGGACAGAGTTGGTCCAGGATGCTTTGGACAGGGTGAAGGTGATTCAGGAGAGACTTCGCACAGCCAAGTCGTGTCAGAAGAGTTATGCGGACCCGAAGGTCCGAGATGTATCTTATTCAGTGGGTGAGAAGGTCTTGCTGAAGGTTTCGCCTGTGACAGGCGTCATGATATTTGGAAAGAAAGGAAAACTGAGTCCGAGGTTCATTGGCCCTTTTGAGATACTCAGGAGGATTGGAGAGGTGGCCTATATGCTTGCTTTGCCACCCAGTCTATCGGGAGTTCATCCGATATTTCACGTGTCTATGCTCCGGAAGTAAGTTGGGGACCCATCGCATGTATTGGACTTTAGTACAGTTCAGTTGGATGATGACTTGACTTATGATGTGGAGCCTATAGCTATTTTGGGTCGACAGGTTCGGAGATTGAGGTCTAAGGATATAGCGTCAGTGAAGGTGCAGTGGAGAGGTCGGCCCGTGGAGGAGGCCACTTGGGAGACCGAGCAGGATATGCGGAGCAGATATCCTCACTTGTTTGAGACTCCAGGTATGTTTCTTGACTCACTCGAGGACGAGCGTTTCTTTTAGTTGGGGAGGAGGTGACGACTCGGCCCGTCGTCACGTGAGTTACCACCCCATTTCCCCCTTATTATGTTGTTCTATGCTTCAATATTAGTATTTGAATGAATCGGATAGAATTGAGTTTGTTTTAGTTGGAAATGAGGCACTTTGCCTCTTAGAAGGAAGCTTGTTTTAGAAAAGTCAACCGGAAGTTGACTATATGGTTAGAGGGCTCGGATATGAATTACAGTGGTTCGGTCAGCTTTGGTGGATGATTTGTGACTTAAGAGTGCGATCGGAATCGAATTTGGAGGTCTGGTGTAGAAATAGGCTTGAATTGGTGAAGTTGGAATTTTGGCGAATTCTGGTTGATAGGTGGGATTTTGATCCGAGGGTGGGAATGGAATTTCGAGAATTTCAGTAGTTTCATTAGGTGATTTTGGATCTGTCTGCAAATTTTTAGGTCATTCGGACGTCGTTTGGTCGGGGTTTTGATCGAATGTGAGATTCGGAAGTTTTAGTTAAACTTAGGCTTGAATCTGTCGTGAATTGATGATTTCTGTGTTAATGGATGTGTTTTGATGATTGAAACAAGTTCGTATGATGTTTTGGAGTAGGTTGGTGTTTTTGGTTGGGGTCCCGGGGGCCTCGGGGTGATTTCGGGTGTTCAAACGGACTCTTTTAGGTGTTTGAAGAGATCAAATTTCAGCTGTTGAGTGTTGCAGAACCTTGTGCATCACGTTCGCGTGAGGAGTGACGCAAACGCGTAGGGTATTTTGAGGGAGACATGAATTTTGCCTTCGCGTTCACGAAGGGGAGGCTCGCGATTGCGTAGTTGTGGAAATTGGTTGACCGCATTCGCGTTAGGAGAATCGCGTTCGCGTAGGCCTGGGAAGTGGGCCATCGCGTTTGCGTTGGAGTTGCCGCATTCGCATAAGAGGGCTTGGTAGCCCAGATCAGGTAAAGCATCGCGTTCGCGATGAACGGGACGCGTTCGCGTAGAGAGAGGACTGTTGGGCATTGTGTTCGCGTTGTTAGGGTCGCGTTCGCGTAGTGCATTTTTGAATTTTTAAATTGTTGGTCTTCGCGTTCGCGTGGCTAATGTCGCAAATGCGATGAAGAAATTGTCTAGGCGGACAGAAGGGTTTATAAACATTTCCTCCGCGAGTTAAGTCCATTTTTCACCATTTTTAAGCAAACTTGGGAGCTTTTGACGAGGGATTTAGAGGGTTTCGACTAGGATTCGATTGGAGGTAAGTTTTATGAGTTAAATACGTGATTTTATTGAAAATTCATCATTTAAAACTCTAAAAATTGGGTAAAAATTGAAGAAGTTAGGGCTTGGTTTTACGAATGTAAAATTCTAATTTGAAGGGGCAATTGAACTCCGCTTTTGATGAATTTTATATGTACGGACTCGTGGCGAGACGAGGATTCCGGAAATGCAAATTTCGTAATTTTTCGAGAAGTGGGCCCGGGGCTCGAGTTTTTTGAACTTCGTGTTTTTGGGTGTTTTTCGAGTTCTTTCGATTGGGTTATGTTCCATTAGCATATTTTAATGTATTCCTTGTGGTTTTGATCAGATTCGGCACCTAAGGAGGTTGATTCAAGAGGGAAAGTCTTAGCGGACTAGTCTCATGGCCGGTTCGAGGTGAGTAATAGATGTGGATGATGACCTGAGGATTTGAAACCCCGGTATATCACACTGTGACGCTATATTGAGGCGAGCCACGTACTCTACGATGAGTGCGGGGTCGATTGTGATTGGGGACTATGGCTTAGTCCGCCCAAGTGATGTTGTACTGTGTTGTTGGCTAGAAAATTTGCTGGTAAACCTCCAACTTGGATGGTTATGAATATATTTGGGTTGCGTGCTGGTTATTTGGATCCCGTAGTGATTGTTATCACTGTTTCCATGATATATAACATGCGTTCATGATATCAGTCCCGAGCTAAACATTGTCTTGAAATGACTAGCAAAATTTTAAGGTTTCAAACACCTAATTTATAATTACTGATAATCGGAACTAAAAATGGTAAGTTTGACTGTGCCTGTGTGGCTTGCATGCATGTAGCTGGACTAATAGTGGATCAGGCTGCACACCACAGCGTATGTTACTATGATATTGCGCTTGGGATGTAGGAGCCCCTCCGTAGTCTGAACCCCACAGTGAGCGCGGGTACCCAAATGGATCCGGCTGCGCGCTGCAGCGGTCGTGTGCATTCCATTGCATTCATGCATTGATACTTATCTGCTCTATCTGTTAGTATTCATTGATGTTACACTGTTAAATGTGTAGTAGTACTGTTGTAGCTTTACTTTGTCGTATATTGGGATTTCCTACTTTCAATGTCATTATACATATCTATTACTGCTGAGTTGGAAATACTCACTTTACTCCCTGCACCCTGTGTGTGTCACACCTCCTTTTTTGCTACTACACCCATCGAAGGGTATAATAAAAGGAGTTTTTCCAATTAAAGGATAATCGAAATGGGATTCGTTTTATTAAGAGATTCAGAGTAGCCACTTGGGAGATTTATGGTGTCCCAAGTCACCGGTTTGAATCCCGAATCGAGGAAAGGGTTTGACTCTGTTTAACAGTCACGAACTAGAAATCCGGGTAAGGAATTCTATTAACCCGGGAGAAGGTGTTAGGCATTCCCGAGTTCCGTGGTTCTAGCACAGTCTCTCAACTGCTATATTTGGCTAAAATCTAATTTAATACATGTTAAGACTACAGTGCAATTTTAAAGTTATTTACCGTTTTATCAATTATTATTTTTTAAGAAGGTGAACGTCGTTTAAGAACGTATTTTTGGATCACGTCACATGAAATGCACCCGGATCCTCAACACTTTCCTATTCAACGTTTTTGGATTTGGATTTGGGTCTCATGAAATGCACACCCGAATTTAGGAAGGTAATTTTATTAAAATCGCGTCTAAAAAGACGAACGCGTTGTTATCTTTTGGGAAGGCTGTGAAATTTGCTAAACGCCCCATCCCGAATTCTAAGTATTTTGAATTAAGTAATTAATGAGGGCACCACAATTGTATATTTAATTTGACAAGGCTCGTCTCAGTTTTATTTATTAAAAAGGTCAAACTAAAGTAACTAAATTTTTCTATTTTTTATTAGTCTCTATAGGCCATTTAATTCACAAATATAAATTCAAGCCTCGAATTCAAGTATGAATTCAAACAAAAGGGAGGACCCTTCTAGCTTGAACCCGCTACTAATCCAAAACCCAATTTTTATATTTATGAATTAATTTCCTATATCCTAAGGCTCGCCTACTCGAGCGTGGTCGGCCTAAGCATGCTCCTAACGATCAAAAATAATAAAATAGCAGGAGAAGAACGTATTTTAAGGTTTAACTTATTTTCATGCTATAGCCAGCCCCTCAAACCAATCAAACAGTCTATACCAAAGGTTGTGGTTAATAAGATAGTCATTCAGCACCAAATATTCATCCAAAAGCATACAAAAGAAAGACAATTTAAAAGAATAGACAAAGCATGAACCAAATGTAATACTGGCTCTGTGATTATGAGGTATCAAAATAACCATCGCTACACAAAATAACTACTTTGTCTCAAAATGACATGTTTGCTTTAGAAAAATTAGTTTCATACAAGATACTTAAAACCAAGTTTTTCAAAAATAATTCCAATCAACTCACCTGCAACAAAAATGTTGTTCTTCGGTCCAAACAGTAAACTTTATAGATCACATGAATTTAGTAGTCTATGTACGTATGCCACTGTGTAAATGCACAAAGCAACCCAACTAAAACAAACTTTATTGCCATATCTTACTGGGATCACCAAATTACTAGACTGCAAAACTACCTTGAACGTCATTAAGCATTTAGTGTAGTCCCCCACACTATATACCTATTAGTTATAACTAAGGCCAGACCACTTGGTACAAAAATCATCATGAAAATGAGCTACTGGGTCGACGGACTTCAGCATAATGATGAAGGATTCCCGATACTACATTAGAACTTCCTAAACATGACCTCTGTGAACATGAAAATTAACTTCTGTTGCCTATGAGTGAAGCTAAGTATCAACCCACGAGTTTAAGAATGAACCAGGCGCACAAGTTAGCCTAGCATTTAAGTCGTACATCATGTTTGAAAACCAAAGGGAATAAGCAAAGGAAAATTCTAAATGAAGCTATCAGGTCAAGACAACCGAATCTATATTTACACACCTAAAACGAAAGGCAGAATCAAGGCGCGATTAATAGGACTCAACTTAATGGAGGCTTAGCAATGATCCAAATGTGTTTCCTGAACATTAAACGGGGTCAATAGAGGTGACGAGAAATAAAGGACATCTTTAGCAAGTAGTTTTCAACAAAGCGACTTGGATGTACATTTCTTCCCAAACTAAATTAGCAACCAAATAGACACAACACTGATTCAGACAACAAATGAGTCGCATCACTGATTCATGATTCGCTTAATAACCTTAAGATTTGCTAACTCAAATCACACATATAAACTAAACATAGAGATTCAGAGGCGGCTCCTCAGAACAGTGAAACCAAGTCAGGTGCAGCATATCGAATGACAAGAACAGATTGACAAATAGTATTCTCGAGCAAAATTCGCAACAAGAAACTAATTCCAAACACAAACACTATAAAAATATGATCAAATATCTATCACTATGGAGGTTAATTCCTTATAGCTCTTATCATACATTGAGGACACCAAGAAGTAAGATCATCAGGGGAAGAAATGCACCTGAAAACTGGAATTTCAATTTCTCCAAAAAGGTTCAACAGTTACACGAGCAAAACGAAATCGCGGCTATGACGGGAACTCGAATCGGATAGGATCTCGGACGGAACATCAGATTGGCGACTGATATTGAACCTCGAACTTCAGCTAAACTCCTTTTCGAACAAGAAACCAGAAGAAGAAACTGATTTTTTTTATTTTTTCCGACTTTGAAGTAAAATTCGAATTAGAAGAAACTAATTTGATTTTTTATATATGAAAATGAAAAGAAATAGAATCCAGTAACACTGAAAAGAGAACTCTAATTTTGAATGAATTGAAATTAAAGAACAAAAATCCGAAAACCCTAGCCTTTTCCTCTCACAGTTTCTCCTCAATTTTCTGTCTCTAGAACCTCCGAAATTCTTATGATTTTTTCTCCCCCCACAATCGCGTGTGTGTGTGTGTGCTTTTTATCTGAAGTGAGAATAGAGAAGAAAAGCAAAAAATAGAGAAGGGAGCACGCTATTTCCGTGTCTCTATGGGGAAGGGATTCAGACAGGGTCAGGGAGATTTGGGTGTGGGCCGGTGGGTTTGGGTCGTGGTCTTGGGCCTGGGTTCTGGTGGGAATTCTTTTGGACTGGGGTTAATTAAAGAGAAACCCAATTTATTTTTAACAAAATAAGACCTTTTTCATTGTTTTTCTTTTATTTCTTTTATTTATCTATGTATTTCATTTTGTATTTTGTATTTTTCTGATTTTATAGAAATGCAAGGATTAAAAATAAAGTCCTAATATATTTCAAAGTTAAACTAAATTAACTCCTAAGATTGTTTAAAAATCTATTTCGTGATGAATTCACAATTAACAATTAAAAATGCAAAAAGTGGACTATTTTGTTATTTTCTTTGTATTTTGTTCTAAAACAAATTAACCCTAAATTAATCCTAAAAATATGGAATTAGATCCTAAATGCAAATGCATATTTTTATATTTTTTGTACGAATTAAGATGCACAGATAAAATGCAACAATTACCAAAAAATAACACAAAATTCACAAAATATTAAATTTTGGGAATAATTCATATATAGGGCAAAAATCACGTGCTCACAGTGTTCAGATTCAGGTACTTCGGGAGCTAGCTGAGTTTTCTACTGACTTCAAAGTTTTGTTCGGAGTTGTCGAGGTAGCTGCCTGACATCCGCATGACCCGACTCCTCCCCTATCCCCTGTTACTTAATTTTTTGCGTATTTCAGACTATGTATCATTACAGTCTTATTATACTGTACATGTTAGAGGCTCTAGACTCATGACCCCCAGGTCTTTGGGAGGTTGCTCAGTATAGTTGATTTTCGGATTATTTCTATCTGTCAGTTATACTTTTAGTTTCATCGCTGTTATGATTTTCAAACAAATGGTTTTGAGCTTGATGCTCGGGTTGAGAGTGCAAATGGTCGGGCTTGCCTAGCAGTTGTGTTGGGGGCCATCACGACCGGATTTGGGGTCGTGATAGGAAGTTAATATAAGTGTTATTGAATTTTTTAAATTCATATTAAGGAGTTCAATTACATTTTTAGTGGAATAAATTACAATTAATTATATAAGAATTAATTCATGCTAATTTCGAATTAATGCTATAATTGGTAGCCTCTTATTATTTCTGTGGTCCCTGCTAACGTAGTAAAAACCTAGACAAGACTTGGGAGAAAAGTCATCTAATAGAGCTGGAGTAGGATTCTACTTGGAGAAGGAGAATCCTACACATTTTTGGAGCACAATTTTGGCCAAAAATAACTCTATTAAAGCAAGACTAATTTCATCCAATAACTTACTCTTTAGAGTTCCATTGTTTTTGCCCACCCAAAAGAAAAATCATTCAAGGTTTTACTAGGCATATAGCAAAAGACTGCATCCCTGGATTCTTGCTATTTGGAAGACGTGTGCAACTATTTCAAGAGGTTAGTGCTTCTAAGCTCGTTATTATTTCGTTGTCTAGTTTACATGTATTTGATGTCTGGATTGTATGCTTGCTTTTTCTGCACATTTCTAACAATACGTATCAGATGTCGTCTTACATCTAACTAGATAATATAATACAACATGAATAGATTAATAATAAAACATGTTGTTTATTGATAAATGTTTTGTATGATTATTCTATTTCAAAAACATGATTATATTTATTAGTATCTTAATTATGTAATTAAAAATTTTGAATTAATATACACATGTATAAATAGTGATGTTATATGACAGTCTGTTTAATTAGGTTTTTTTTATCAAGATCAATCTATTTCTTTTAATAAAAACGTGACTGTTTTTTATTGCTAATAATTCTGTAATTATGTATTAATATACATATGCACAAACAGTGAATTAATTCAATTAATCTATTTTAGTCGCATTTTTTGCATAATAACAGTGTCATATTAATAAAAACTTTACTGTTTTGAATGATATTAGTTTTGTAATTTTGGATTAATATACAACATTATGAATAATGGCATTTGTAATGACCCGATCGATCGTTTTGATCCCTAACGCGTGGTTCAGCAGTCTGAGGCATGCGCAACTTCATTTCAGGTGTTATGACTTGTACGCGTGGTCGGAATTAAATTTTGGAAGTTCGGAGTTGATTTGGGAAGAGAATTCTCATTTCGGAAGCTTAAATTTGAAAGAATTAACTAGGATGGGATTTTTGAGTAAACGATCTCAGAATCTGGATCTGAAGATTCCAACAGGTTCGTATGATATTTTCGGACTTGGGCGTATGCCCGGTTCGGATTTTGGATAACCCAGGAGCATCTTGACGCCTATTGTGGAAGTTAGCATTTTAGAAGAAATTTCATAAGTTTGGATTAAAGTACATTTCAGTGTTATTGATGTCTGTTTGGGATTGTGAGTCTGTGAATAGCTCCGTATGGCAATTCTGGAGTTGAGAGCGTCATCGAAAGTGAATTCGGAGGTCCGTAGGTAATTTTGGAGTCATTTGGCTAATGATAGAATTTGAAGGTTTTTAAGAAGTTTGATCGGAAGTGGGCTTCTTGATATCAGGGTCAGAATTCGATTTCGGAAGTTGGAGTTCGTCCGTGATGTCGAATATCACTTGCGTGCAAAATTTGATGTCAATCGGACGTGATTTGATAGGTTTAAACATCGAAAATAGAAGTTTGAAATTCTAAAGTTCATTAAGCTTGGATTGGAGGTCGATTCATGATTTTAGCGTTATTTGATGTAATTTGAGGCCTTGAACAAGTCCGTAATGTGTTTTGGTACTTGTTGATATGATTTGTTGGGGTCCCGGGGGCCTCGGGCGGATTCCGGGTGGTTAACGGGTAGAATTTGGGTTAAAAGTTGTTGATGGTTGCTGGTATCTCGTTTCCTTATTCGTGAACGCGAAGAGGAGTAGATGAGGGGTGCTGAGTTTAGCCTTCACGAATGCAACAAAGGCTATGCGAATGTGAAGAAGGTAAGGTAGAGCTGGACCCAAGGCCATTTGGTCTACGCGAACGCGTAGAGGGTAACACGAACACGATGGGTTTGGGTAGCTGGCCTTTGCGAACACGGTCAGCGGGTCACGAATGCGTAGAAGGAGTTTTATGGGCCTAGGGTCATTGGCCTACGCGAATGCGAGGCCTGGTAAGCAAACGTGACGGCGCTGGGTAACTGGCCTTCGCGAACGCAAAGAAGGGCGGACCTGGGCTAGGCAGGGTGTTTAAAAATCAGAATTTGGGTTCATTACCCATTTTTCTCTTGTCTTGGGCGATTTTTGGAGATTTTGAAGTGGCGGTTCCATCATTCATCACGAGGTAAGTAATTTATTCTAGTTTTAAGTTAAATACAAGGGTTATATATGGATTTAAGCATGAAAATTATTTAAAAACTTGGGGTTTGAGGAAAAACCTAGAAAATTAGTCTTCTTGGATTTTGACCAAGATTTTGGGAATGGAATTTTGGAGAAAAATTATATAACTGAGTTTGTGAAGTTATGGATAAACTTATTCTTCGAAAATTTTGAAAATCCGAGCACGTGTGCCCAAGGGCATTTTTGTTAACTTTTTTATCGGGGTTAGGAATTGTCATAAATTTGATTTATACAAGTAGTTTATCATATATTAATGAATTTGCATGATCATTGGCTAGTTTTGGAGTATTTAACATTGATTCATGTCTTTGGAAAGGCGTAGAATGCCGGTTTTGGAACTTCGTAGCAAGGTGAGTCTCCTTTCTAACCTTGTAAGAGGCAATTGTCCCCATAGGTGAAATAATTGGTTATGTACTCCTAATTGTGGGGGCTGCGTATGCACGAGGTGACGAGAGTCCGTGCGTAGCTGCTATTATGCTATTGTCCGGGTAGTTAGGACCCAAAAGCATGCTATACTTGGATTATTTATGAACATATTGACAGCTTGAATTGATTAAATACCATTGAATCAGTAAATGAATTTGAAAAAGGACTAAACTTCATTTTTCTTAAATCATTAAAGGAAATTGGCATTTATTGGAATAAACAATTCCCAATAAATTCTTAACTGGCTGTTTGAGCATGTATTTCTATGTGTACCTGCGTCGCATGTATGATTTGCGAGAAGGGTATTTGTTTATTTATGTTCACCGCGTCATAGGCATGATGTGCGAGCGGGGTAGTAGATGCATCTATGGTTTCAGCCATTCGACCCTCGACAGTGCATAATTTACTTTTATATTGGATCGGGCCGTACGTCCCACGTTGTTACTTGCGCAAGTTTTGTTTAGCAATTTCTTTGGGTACTGAGTTTCATATCTACTTGAAATATTGGTGAATATCCATGATAATGCATGGGAAAGAACTGTTATTCCATGATTATTCGCATTAATAATATGTTATTATTAGACCTCTAGTATGTGTCAAAGTCGACCATTCGTCTCTACTTCTTCGAGATTAGACGGGATACTCATTGAGTACACGTTATTTTCGTACTCATACTACACTTCTGTGCATTTTTGTTGCATAGGCACATGTATCTCTAGAGGCCTACTAGGCGTAGCAGCATGGTTGATACAGAGAATTAGGTAAGTTGCACTTCTCGAGGCGACCCGCAACCAGCAGAGTCTCCTTCACTTTTTTGTAATTATTTTCTGTCCAATATTATATTCCGGACAATTGTTGTATTTTTATTTCCTTCTTGGTAAATGCTCATGCACTTGTAACAGCGGGTTCTAGGATGGTTTTGAAATATTTTGTATTAATTGCTTATTTAATTTGAATTGAAGCAACTACCTTTTTATTTATGAAAAGAAAATTAGAAGGAAAATCTTAGTTTTTAAGATTGTTAAAAATGAGAACTTCATCAAGTAATTTGGTTAGCTTGCCTGATAACAGTGTGTGGCGCCATCGCGACCCTTGGTGGATTTTGGGTCGTGACAAAATTTTTGACTAGTGAAAAACATAATGTTTTTACAATTCCGTCGAAACACGTTTTTATTGAATAAAAATAAAAAATATTGAAATCACGTGTTAATATACATCAGTTGCAGCGACCTTTTTGGGAGGGTGCTACTTAGGAAACAAATCTAATTTATTAATTATAAAATAGTATAAAAAGATATTAGTTTAACAATATACAGAATAATTTAGTAGCGAAAATAGGCCCATGCGAAAAGGTTCAAAGTGCAATATTTTTTTCTTTTTGAAAATACATCATAATATTATTTAAATAAAATATAATGTCAAAAATATTAATATAAGGTGATATAACCCTTCTTGAATAATCAAACAGATTTAAAGCAACTTTCTAACAAATATATACTTTCATTCAACATCACTACAAGTTTGTATTGTAAATAAATTTCAAACTATCGGTTATATAAAAAAAAGAAACTATTCCTCTCCTTTGTACATATTTACAAGACAAAGTGTAAATTCAACTTATTACAAGACTTGAGTTATTGACACACACACTAAAAATAGCAAAATAAGTTTCCAAATTTAAGTTACAAGAATTTTGGTCTTAAAATCCAACAAGCCTCCAAATAACATACATAATATAACATATATGTTATAAAATAAAGACTATAATGTAAAGACAAGTATAGAGAGAAACTGATATATTAATCGAATTCAAACTGATGTACATAATAGACTGAAAACTCTTCTATTTATAGAAGAAAGGAAGCTGATGTGTAAGCTCCTACTGCAAGCTGCTGTGTAAGCTGCTACTATAACCTGCTGTGTAAGCTACTATAAGCTGTTGTGTAAGCTACTACTTCAAGCTGCTGTGTAAGCTACTACAAGCTGGTGTGTAAGCTGCTACTATATCCGATATGGATAATCTTATACTAAGAGTAATGTTTATCCATAACGGAGTACTGAAAGGATAAGCTCATTATACCCTCTATGGATAATCTTCTACCGTGGGTAATGTTCATCCATAACCGGATACTGAAAGGATAAACATATTATACCCGGTATGGATAATCTTCTACCGGAGGTAATATTTATCCATAACCGGGTACCGAAGTGATAAGCTTCTTCAGGGGGCTTATTTCCAATAGAGTACTAAATAGATAAACATGTTTACAGCGGAGTCCCATGTGGATAAGCTTCTTCAGGAAGTTTATTTACAACGGAGTATGAACATCCATAATATAATATATTTATAACACTCCCCCTTTGATGTTCATTAAAAGATAGTGTGCCTCATTAAAACCTTACTTGGAAAAACCCCGTGGGAAAAAATTCTAGTGAAGGAAAAAGAGTTCACATATTTAGCAATACGCATTTCTAGGTGCCTCATTAAAAACCTTATAAGGAAAACCCTGTGGGAAAAAACCTTAGTAAGGAAAAAAAGAGTGCATCGCGTATTTTACTCCCCCCCATGAAAACCTTGTTTCAAATATTTGAGTCTCTGCATTCTAATCTTGTATCTGCATAACCAATACGAGCTGCACCACTTTTTTTAGCATTAACAAGATACATAAGTGCATAGCTTGCACTGAGATAGAGTATTTCAGGACCAAGGAGTTCCTCATCCTCTTCTGGAGTTCGGAACGGATCCTTATTCACTTCAAGTGATCGAACACCCATTGGTGTACTTAATGGGTGCGCTTTGTCCATGTAAAGACATTTAAAGACCTTTTCTGTATAGGAAAATTAATGGATAAAGATCTCGTCCGCTAAATATTTAATTTTCAGACCAAGATAAATTTTGGATCTTTCATCTCAAATTCT
>MU742451.1:0-24125 GCA_026770625.1 Nicotiana glauca
CCCACCACTTTGTTATTATCGGAAGAAGCCTCATTAGATAGAGACACGGAAAAATCGTGTCTCTATCATCCTTCATTTGAGCCAAAGCTTCAACGCTATAAGGCGACGAGGAGATTCCAGAGATTTTCGGGGGATGAGAGGAGGAAATTTGAGAGAAGATTTTTGAAAGGATTTTCAGAAGAGAATTCCGGAAAAATTTAAAAAGGGACTTCAGAGAAAATTTCAGCGAAAAGTTTTAGGTTCTAGGGGTTCTTAAGTATTTTGAACTTCGGAGTAAATTTTTTGTTCATTGATCGTTCTTTTTTTTCCGTTCGCATGGAGTTCGATTAAATTGGAGCTGATTGTCAAGCTTATCGCTGTTGCTGTTTGGTTAAAATCCAGTTGATGCCTCCTGACTCTCTTTAACTATTCTAGTTGAAAGCTCTTATTGAAGATTTATTAGGTTTGATTTGAATCCTTCGCTGTAATTACTGAATTTTTGTCAATCAAATCCTGTCCACATTCAGGTTCAATTTCTGATTCCTCTCATTTTTTTTTGATGTAATAAACATGTGATTAAAGTTCGGAACAAAACAATTGAATAATTATGTTAGTAGAGTCGGATTCTTATAGATTTCTGAGTATTGTGGTTTGTGGTAGTGTACATGTATCCATATTAGTTTTTTTTTTAGTCGGAGGTCAATAATTGAAAGGATCGTCACTGTGCATCAAGTCGCTTCATAGCTCTGTTGAAAATTTGGGCTGATTTAACTGTTTTTTTTTGTTTAAATATGAACTTGATATTAGGAACCTAAATGAGATAATTAGCTAGTTTTGTTTTAACAATGATGAACACAAGTTAAGTCGTCGATTTCGTATGAAGTAAACCACAGCAATAGTTGATATTGATTTGGATATTACTGAAATCCGTATATGATGTGATCTGTTGCTCTCATAAGTATTCATGATATGATCATTTGTGTTTTCTCATGACTGTCCTGGTTTGGTTCTGTCAAGTTTGCGTTTGAAACAATTTTTCCTATGTTGCTTCTCTGATATGCTTGGATTAGCTTGCTGCAAGAATTGGTTGTTGAAGTCTGACCATATCTATGGTGAGGCAGTGGCAAATTTGAAGGTTTCAAGTATCCTTCCTGCTTTATTACTGCTGTAATAATTTTGGCTCTTTCGAGCTGCTGGAGAAGTTAATTTCAGCAGTAGATTGAGCCGATGACGTGCAGTATCCTGGACAGTTGTCCAGGTTATTAAGCGTGCTGGAAATCTGCTTTGTTTTTACACTTTTGGGCAGTATATTTGCATGATTTTAAGTGCAAATTATGTGTTGATTTGGTCTGCATCATCATAGATTTACTAGGTAGCTTATGTGTTTAAATAAGATTGGCTTGGTTGTTGAATGAGTTAGAACATTATATGTTTAAAAATCAACCTTGAAGGTTTGAAATCTGCAGCTGATCGATAGTCAAGCAGCTTATATTGTAGGTCCAAAATCAGTTTGAGGAGCTAAGTTTAATGGTCAAACATTTATGCATTCCTTTGATCAAATTCTTGGAGTCTTCTTGTTCTGCCTATTGAGGATTTGCTTCTTTTCTTAATCAAAGCAGTACACTTTTATGCATTAGTCATTACAGTTTTTTTTGAAGTATCCCTCACTGTTGCTACTCAAATGCAATTCAATTGACTGTGACCTGAAATCATTCGACTATATTGTGATGTGATAAAAGGTTCAAACTAAGGATTAATTTTGCAGAAATGAGAAATGGTTGAATTGAATTGGGTTTAATCAATTGGAGTTGTTTAATCTAATGAACCTATGTTTAATACATGGACTATCGGAGATTGTGTATGTCTGCTCTTTGCTTGTTTGCTTGATACTTTTAAAATACATTTGAATCAGTTATGTTGGACACCCTGTTTCGATTTTTGTTATTGCTTGAATTGAATTTAGCCATTATTGTTGGCTTTGTATAAGAACTGGAAATGGAACCAAATGTAGTTGATCTTCAAACAGATTTTAAATGTTCAATAAGTAAGAGGATAGAATTCCTTGATATGGACTGAAATTTCTCGTTGATATCAGTTGTCTTTTCTCACTGGTGTACCCAATTTAGTAGTTCATTATAACATCTACAGTAAATGATTGCAGCTAGGATGGAATAATAAGCCAATTGAGAAATATGCTCGTGATTATCACTTGGTCGAAGGGCAAATACAATTCTGAGCCTTAAAGTCTTTGTTATTATCATCTGTGATTGACCAATTTGTTGTGTTTCAAATTTCCAGCTTGCTTCTGTTATTTTTAATGGTAATTTCAAAATTTGGCCTTCTAGTCTTTCGACATAGTAATGACACTTAGTTCCCAAATATTATAAATTGGGTTTCGAATTAGGTAGCGGTTTCAAGCTAAAAGGGTCTTCCCTTTTGTTTGAATTCGAACTTGAATTCGGGGCCCGAAATTATATTTGTAAATTAGTCATCTGTTAGAGACAAATGATGAATAGAAAATTTTAGTTTGCTTTAGTTTGACCTTTTGATAATAAAAATGAGACGAGCCTCGCCAAATCAAATATACAATTGCGGGGCCCTCATTATTTACTTAATATAAAAAATACTTAGAGATTCGGGATGGGCCGTTTAGCAAATTTCACGGCCTTCCCAGAAGATAACAACGCGTTAGTCTCTTTAGACGCGATTTTAATAAAATTACATTCCTAAATACGGGTGTGCATTTCATGCGACCCAAATCCAAATCCAAAAATGTTGAATAAGAATGTGTTGAGGATCCGGGTGCATTTCATGTGACGTGATCCAAAAACACGTTCTTAAACAACGTTCACTTTCATAAAAATAAAAATAATTCAACAAAAAGCGGTAATTAATTCTAAAATTGCACAAATAGGATAACATGTATTAAAATCAAATAATTTAGCCAAATACGACAGTTGAGCGACCGTGCTAAAACCACGGAACTCGGGAGTGCCTAACACCTTCTCCCGGGTTAACAGAATTCCTTACCCGGATTTCTGGCTCGCGACTGTAATACAGAGTCAACCCTTTCCTCGATTCGGAATTCAAACCGGTGACTTGGGACACCATAAATCTCCCAAGTGGCGACTCTGATTTCTTAAATAAAAACGAATCCCGTTTCGATTGTCCTTAAAATGGAAAAACTCCTTTATTTACTATATCTCTTCCCGAGGTGTAGTAAAGCCCTATTTCTATTCGGAAAAAGGAGGTGTGACAATGACCAAACCTATAAGGCTGCCTACGTATCCCATCTTAAACGAGAATCAGGTCAAGCGTAGTTCAATTACAACAGATGAGGAAATGCAAATAGTCTAAGCATAGTATCTTTGACTGCATCTGAATTGATTGGTTTTGG
The DNA here is from genome assembly GCA_026770625.1 of Nicotiana glauca. NCBI lineage: Eukaryota > Viridiplantae > Streptophyta > Magnoliopsida > Solanales > Solanaceae > Nicotiana > Nicotiana glauca. The sequence goes on from MU742451.1 coordinate 3,377, forward strand.
CCAAATTTCTCCGTCCATTTCTGCGAGTATGATCGCTCCTCCTGTTAACACCCTGTAAACCATATAAGGGCATTGCCATTTGGGAGAGAATTTCCCTTTGGCTTCATCGTGATGTGGGAACATCTTCTTCAGCACCAGGTGTCCCGATGCAAATTTCCTTGGTTTGACTCTTTGTTAAATGCTATGGACATTCTATTCTGATAAAGTTGACCGTGACATACTGCGTTAATCCTTTTTCCATCTATAAGGTCCAATTGTTCGTAGCGGCTCCTTATCCATTATACGCCGTTGAGTTCGGCTTCCTGTATAATTCTTAAAGAAATAATCCCTACCTTGGTTGGGACGGCAGCTTCAATACAATAAACCAACATGTAGGGAGTTGCCCCGGTTGATGTGCGAATCGTGGTGCGGTATCCCAACAGAGCAAAAGGTAGCTTCTCGTGCCATTGTTTGTGGTTTCTTCCATCTTCCTTAGTATCTTTTTGATGTTTTTATTGGTGGCTTCCATGAATCAATTCATCTGAGGTCTATAGTCTATGGAATTCTTATGCTTGATTTTGAAAGTTTCGCACATGGCTTTCATAAGATCATTGTTGAGGTTGGCGGCATTATCAGTGATAATGGACTTGGGAACTCTGAATCGGCAAACAATACAGTCTTTTGACAAAATTTGTGATGACTTTCTTGGTTACATCTTTGTAAGATGCAGCCTCTACCCATTTCGTGAAGTAATAAATGGCTTCCAGAATAAACTTATGTCTGTTTGAAATAGTGTGCTCAATCGGACCGATGACATCTATTCCCCAGGAGGCGAATGGCCAAGGCAAGCTTGTTGTGTTGAGCTCATTTGGCAGCACTTTTATCATATCAGCATGTACTTGACATTGGTAGCATTTGTGAACATACTAGATGCAGTCGGTCTCTATGGTCATCCAAAAGTAACCGGCCCTGAGTATCTTCTTTACCAAGACAAAACCATTCATATGCGGGTCACAGGTCCTGACATGTATCTCCTCAAGTATTTTAGAAGCTTCTTTGCGTTGACACATCTTAGCAATCCTAAATCAGGAGTTCTTTTGTACAAATTTCCTCCGTTGTGAAAGAAGTGATTGGACAATCTCCGAAGTGTGCATTTTTTAATGTAGTTTGCATGCTCCGAATATTCTCCTTTCGCCAAATACTCCTTGATGTCGTGGAACAAAGATTTTCCATCTGTTTCTTCCTCAACATAGGCACAATAAGCGAGCTGATTATGGACTTTTACTGGGATGGGATCAATGAAGTTCTTGTTCAAATGTTGTATCATAGAGGACAAGGTGGCCAATGCATCATCAAACTCATTCTGAATTCTGGGTACATGTCGAAACTATATCTTGGTGAACCTCTTTCTCAATTCCTGCACAGGGTGCAGATATGGAAATATCTTGGAATTCTTGGTGGCCCACTCTCCTTGTACCTGGTGCACAAGTAAATCTGAATCACCAATTATCAGCAACTCCTGAATATTTATGTCGACTGCCATGTTGAGTCCTAGTTTGCAGGCCTCATATTCTGCCATGTTGTTAGTGTAGGGAAACCCGATTTTAGCATATATCTGATAATGTTGACCTATTTCTGATACCAAAACTTCTCCAATGCCAACTCCTTTAAAATTTGCAGCTCCGTCAAAGAACATCCTTCAACCGTCGTATGCTTCAGTAATGTCCTCTCCTACGAATGACACCTCTTCATCAAGAAAATATGTTTTCAAGGGTTTGTATTCTCCTCCCACTGGATTCTCAGCAAGTTGATCTGCCAATGCTTTTCCTTGGATCGACTTTTGAGTTACGTAGACAATATTGAACTCACTCAATAGTATTTGTCATTTGGCCAATTTCCCAGTCGGCATAGGTTTTTTAATATATACTTCAAAGGATCCATCCTGGATATGAGGTATCTGGTATAGGAACAAAAGTAATGCCTCAATTTCTGAGCTGTCCAGGTCAAAGAACAACATGTGCATTCCAGGAGAGAGTACCGTGCTTCGTAAGGTGTGAACTTCATTCTCAAGTAGTATATGGCTTGCCCCTTTCTCCTTGTCTCATCATATTGTCCCAGAACATATACAAAGGCTCCATCCAATATAGATAGACAGAGTAGCAAAGGTCGTTCCGGCACTGGTGGGACCAAGACCAATGGTGTGGATAGGTACTCCTTGATTTTGTCAAAATCTTTCTAACAATCCTTAGCCCAGCTTGTCTCGGCATCTTTCCTCAGCATCTTAAAGATGGGTTCACATATGACTGCGGACTGTGCTATGAAGCGACTGATATAATTGAGATGCCGCATGAAGCTCATCACGTCCTTTTATCTCCTAGGCGGCGGTAACTCCTGAATAGCCTTAACTTTAGATGGATCTATCTCGATCCCTTGACGGCTAACAATGAACCCCAATAACTTTCCCACGAGAACCCCGAATGCACATTTGGCGAGGTTTAGTTTCAAGTTATACCTCCTTAATCTATCAAAGAACTTTCTCAAGTCTGCTATGTAGTTTGCAGCCCTCTTGGATTTGATAATGACGTTGTCCACATACACCTATATCTCCTTGTGTATCATATCATGGAAGATGGTTGTCATGACTCTCATGTAGATAGCCCCAGCATTATTTAGACCAAACGACATCATCTTGTCGCAGTATACCCCCATGGTGTAATAAAAGCAATTTTCTCTACATCCTCTTCGTCTATCCAGATCTGGTGATAACCTGCGAAGCAATCTACAAAGAATTGGAGTTCATGCTTGGCGCAATTGTCTATCAGGGTGTGTATATTTGGCAGTGGAAAATCATCCTTAGGACTTGCTTTATTTAGGTCCCGATAGTCAACACACACTCAGACTTTTCAATCTTTCTTTGGAACTAGCACAATGTTGGCTAACCAGGTTGGGTACTCAACCACCCTGAGAACCTTGGCTTTGATCTTCTTGGTAACTTCCTTCTTGATTTTCAGGCTCATGTCTAGTTTGAACTTTCTGAGTTTTTGCTTCACCGGCGGACACATTGGATTGTTAGGTAACTTGTGAGCCACTATGGACGTGCTCAAACATATCATGTCATCATGTGACCATGCAAAAATGTCCACATACTCCGTTAAGAAACGAACGTACTCTTCCTTCTCTATTCGTGATAAGTGAATACTGATGCGCGACGGTCTCGGCATCCCCCAAGTTTACTGCTTCAGTTTTGTCCAGATTGGACTTAGTCTTATTTTCAAAGTTCTCCACCTCCCTGACAACTTCCTTGGGTACCTCGTCTTCTTCATCCGAATCACTATTCTCATGTTGCGTCTCCTCATTACATATCATAGTTATCGGTTCATCAGGAAAAGTAATAATAATGATGTAGAAAAAAGTGTAAAAAATAGTAATGAATAATGAAGAGCAAGTGCATTTGATTAAAACTGAACAATATCCAGACAAATGCGACTCGAGGAATCAAGCATTTATTTTGAAATAAGTAAGTCTTTAACCCAAACTACTGAAAATCTTAAATGCCTAGTATGGCTATAGAAATAAAATCTGCTAGGCTACCCAGGGACTTGACGGGCCTGGGATGGCGCGGCGGTCCAGTTCCTGAGAATAGCTCCCTTCTCCACATTATGAATAGTGAGGCCTTCTTCCACCTCCTCCTCCTCAATTATTGCACTGCAATCCATATCTTCGTCCTCCAAAAACAGATTCTTCCGCCTAGCTAATGCCTCTTCTTCTGCAATTTCCCATATTGTATCAGCTTGGTGAAAGGCTTAATCCAGATGTGACACTAGTTTCTCAAGAGGGTAGTACGGTCCACACCATGGAGGCAACCAATCCTTATACTCTTGCCATTTGTATTCGTATCTGAGCCTGAAAGTAGTGCCATGACCCTTCAGTTGTATCGGTTTAGTAATACCCTGGAGATTCTTTTTGAGCCCTTTCCCAGGTTTATACCCGGACCATGCTAGAAAGCTTTCTATTTTGCTGATCCACCATTTGTCTTTCTCAATGGCATTGACACGTTCGATGTGATGATAGGTTTCCCTACATAGCCTCCTTCTATTTTCGACAGCTAGAATGGTTTGGCTGGTGTAAATGGGGTTACTCCTGTCTTTGTGAATGATCACCTCCTGATGGTTCCATTCAAACTTTACTGCCTGATGCAAGGTTAATGACATAGCCCCAGTGGCATGTATCCATGATTGTCCTAGCAGCAAATTGTATGATGCAAATATGTCCAGCACCTCAAACTCGACATTGAACCACATGGGTCCCATTTGTAGACAAAGATAGATTTCTCCGATAGTAGCTCTTTAAGACCCATCAAAAGTCTTCACGTTCATGGTCCCTTCCCCTACCTCGTATAGGCCTTTGTCCAACCTCTTTAGTGTAGTTAATGGGCAAATATTGAGACCGGATCCTCCATCGATCAGAACCCTGGTAATGAAGTAATCTTTGCATCGTACTGAGATGTGCAGTGCTCTGTTGTGATTCAAACCCTTAGGCGACAATTCGTCCTCGTGGAAAGTGATTTTGTCATCTTTCAACACGTGCCTACCATGTTAGCCATTTCTTCGCTTATGATGTTATTGGGCACATAAGCTTTGCTCAACACTTTTATTAAATCATTCTTGTGCACCTCTGAGTTTTGCAATAGTGACGATGGATATCTGAGCTGGGGTTTTGTTCAAATGATCAATGACAGTATACTCATTTTCTTGTACTTTACTCCAAAGGTCATTTGTCCCTGTTTCAAGGAGAGGCTTCTTGGCGGTGGCATCCCTACTTGGTCCTCTCAGGTGTTCAGGTGTATAGATTCTTCTGGTCCTAGTCATTCCTTATGTGACATCGAATTCCTCCATTTTTGCCTTTCCTTTTCACCGAGCTTCGGTGACATAATCACAAGGTATTGCTTTTGAATTGAAAGGAGGTGTGGTCGATACTTTCACTATGAAAGGTGCAACCACTTCCACTTCAGATGGAATAGGGATGGTTGCGGGTGGAGCCACCTCTACTTCAAATGGAACTGATGTGGCCACCTCAACCTCGATTGGCAATAGGGGTAAGGGTAACTGAGGGTTTAAAGTCATCGCCTTTCCTGCTAAGACCAATCGACCCCTTAGGGTCCCACTCTTCGTTAGTCTCTTTAACATGTATTCTGCTACCTCTATGATCAGGGAGAGGGTTGTTGTGAACATTGTATGTGGCCTCCTTTGCCTCTTTAACCTTATTGTCAATCAGCATCTAGATCTTGTCTTTTAATTTTCGACATTCATTAGTGATGTGCCCCTTCATACAGGAATGGTACGTACAAGTAAGTGGAGATTTCAGGCCTTGAGCCACCATTACTGCCCCAACATCTTTCTTCTTTGATATGCTGCTTCATTGCAATGCTTTATTTGTGTCCTGTAATGCCTCAAAGTTCGTTACCATCCCGGTTTTGATGCTTTCCTCAATTATTTCCCCAAGTTTAATGATATCGGAGAATTTATGGTTTTTAATCACAATAAACCTCTCATAATACTGCGGGTCCTGTGCTCTGATGAAGAACTTTTTCATTTGTTCTTCGTCCAAAGATGGCCTGACCTTGGCCGCTTCCGACCTCCAGCGGTTAGCATACTCGTAGAAAGTCTCAGTGGGTTTTTTCTTAAGATTCTGGATGTAGAAAACATCGGGTGCATTTTCTGTGTTGAACCTGAACCAGTCCGTGAAATCCGATGTTATACCTACCCAATTGAACCATTTCTTGGTATCCTAATTGATATGCCAGGACAAAGCATCACCAGTAAGACTCTTCATGAAGAGTTTTATCCGGATCTTCTCATCTTTTCTGACTCCAACAAGATTGTCACAATAGGTTCTCAGATGAACCCTAAGATCGCCTGTACTGTCAAACATCTCGAACTTAAGAGGTTTGTACCCTCCGGTAGTTCCACATCTAGCTGTGTACATAGGTCTTCATAATTCAAACCTTGTATCCCTTTTCCGCCTTCAACACCCTGAACCCGACTTGTCAATTTCTTGAGTTGTTGAGTTATGTTTTTACTGAGCGGGTCCTTCTCGAAGGATTCTGGTGCATAGGAAGTTGGTTGAGTAGAGTGAGGTATGGTCTCTACATATATAGGGTTGCTTTGATGAGTGTCAGCGACTTGGGTGAAATGATGGTCATTGGTTGTGTTTTGAGAATTGGGAATAGGTTTTGGTATATTTTAGGGAGTGTGGTAAGTGGCAGTTGGTGGCTATTGGATTGATTGGTTTTGGTGTTATCGTGGAGTTGGTATTGGTAAGGTATTGAGATTTTGAGGTGGGGTTGGGTATTGATGTAGTGCAAAAGGGTTTTGTTGGTGTTGGTTTGATATGTTTTGGGTAGGTTCTGGGTTCTTTGTGTTTTGTTGGTTGACGTCGGGGACATTCAGGGTGAGTGATAAGTTTGCCAAGCTGCGAACCTGCTCAAGATCTCCTTGTAGTTCCAGTATCTTTTGTTCCAATCTAAAGACTAGATTATTTGGTTTCGGGGTACTCCGAACGTCTAAAGTTTCTACGTTCTCAACATTATCCTTTGGAATACCACTTAAGTCGTCCATTTTTTGCTTTTTTTGCCTTTTGTATTGCTTGGAGGAGGAGGTGGCGGAGGGACTCTAGATCTAGTATGATATGGTGCTGATGCCTGTATAAGTGAACCAACTTTAGGGAATGGGAATAATCAAAATAAAGGTTACTTCCCGAAGGGAGGTTTAAATCTGTTACAGAATAAGCTGCTCTTATTTCATAAGCAAATATACTTGGTTCTTTTGTATGTAGAGAATGCTTTTAAAATAAACAAAAAGGTAACAAGTTAGTAGGGGTTTCAAAATGTTGCGGTATTTAAATACATATTGCGGAAATATAAATCCGCGTCCTAATTTGGGAGCCTCATTTTTCCCGAGGTAGGCATAGCGACAAATAGATTTGGAGAACTTCATATGGAAGCAAATGCCTAATTTCATAATATGAAAAATAGACAAATCCCAAAACGACACTAAGATAATAGAAAAATAAGTCACTATTGGCACTTGGCCTATTACATTTTAAGAAAGCGAATAAATCTAGTCTATTTAGTCCCAGAAGGACCTTCCCCAGATTCGATCTTCCTGACTCCATCGTACAGGTCCCCCAGATCGCGCAGTCCCAACAGTAAGTAGGCCCTGGCCAGATGTCCTCATTCATCTCCTTCAGCGTTCTAGCAATCCTCAATCCTCTTTATGACTTTACCCTCCAGCTCTACTATTCCTCGCTCCAAATACTCCAACTTCCTATTGGAAGTGGCTGCCATTTCATTCAATTCTTCTATCATGCCCCAAATTCGAAGGACATGACCGGCGCTCGACCGGGTAGCCCCAATCAAGCGAACCTAGGTGCCTTTCCTACCCCAGGTGTTACCCCGCATTTTCATTACTTATTAGCCAAATGAAATAACCATTTACAATCAAAACACCCATTTATTTCCAAACATACACACAGTACATGATTCTTAGCGTGGTTTACATTTTACATAGCCCAGCATACAAGATACATATCACATAAGTTCATAACCCACTTTTTCTATCTACGGAGCCTCTAAACATGAAAGAGGATGATACAGTACTTGTCGGTAACAAGGCTCCGGCTATACCTTATACAAATATCAAAACAAGATCCCATAACAGAAGCGGCATGAGCCACGTAGGGCCCCAAAAGGAAAGGGGCTCACCAATTCAGCTGACGGGAAATGATGAGGAGCTACGGTCGGTGGACTGGAGTACATGCTATGGATCCACCTATAATAATAACACGAATGTAGCGCCCCCGGCAAAAAGGACATCAGTACACTTGAATTGTACTGGTATGTAAGAACAAACTTTGCTCCAAGTAAACTCAAACCATACACAAGTAGGTAACAGTCATAGAAACAACAATCAAATGCACAAGGAAGGAACAATCAAGACAAACAAGTTTACAATCTCTCATGTTTCCCTTTCCACATTTCCACATCAATAATTTCACAATTTGCTCATATTTTCATTTCAATAGTGATTTCGATCACTTTCCACCCTTATTACCTCGGCCACCATTATCACCACAACCCACACCTTATAACTTCGTGTTGCGGTGCGTAACCCGATCCCACCGTACAGTTATAATTCACAAACAACACAACAACAATGAACAATTCACAAAGATCAACAACAACACTTCTTAAGAAGTAACAACAACAATTTACAAGTATTTCCATAACCATCAATACTATTTCCATAATATTCAACAACTCACATGTGTTTTACGTCACAACGATAATTGCCCACAATAAGCCATAGATGTTGCTATCACAGTTATTCCAGTTACATCATTTACTATTTCCTTACGTCATTTGTTCCTCAGCTTTTACCACATATCACATTCACAATCATACCAATCACACAAATTTCACAAATAATCCACGTAGATATCACATACCAAACATTTTTACAACAAACAAGGCGATTTTACAAGGGTCAAAGTTAGCCATACATACCTAGAGCCGAATTCCCTTTTAACTTCTATTTTCAATTCACCACATAGTCTAGCGACATCAATCTAGTGCACAAGTTAATACACATGACTTAGAGTTGGGGTTCACAATTGCTACTCAAACTTATTTAGGTTATCAGTCCTTCTTTTTCAAACCTCTATCTCTACCCAGTTTCCCCTTGATAGGTTTTAGGTTTTAAGAAGGCATACATATATAATTTCTACACTTAATTTCAATAATCAATGCATGATACTCCCCCCTAGTTTAAACCTGAAAATCAAGGAAAAAGGTTAGGGATTTTACCAGCAAGAATGGGGATGAGGGCAATTACTTTGAATTTTCCCGGCCCGAATAGTTTTGAAGAATCAAATTGATGAAGATTGCTTTCTCTCTCAAGAACCCTCCCTTCTCTCTCTCTCTTATTTTGTTCAGAAGATCATCAAAAATGAGGGGTTGGGGTGTTTTATTAAAAAGGGGTCGGGGTTAAAATTTTAGAAAAATAGAAGCTCGAGCAGGATCTGCGGTCGCACTTTGCGATCGTAGAATTGAAATGCGGTCCACAGATTGGACCGCAGAAGTGCCCCAATACTATAAGCATTTTTGCTTGGGTATGTGACATGAATGCGGTCCACATTCCTGTTTTGCGGTCGCATAATGCACCACAGAACTGACCTTCACAAATCCTTGAGGAATTTATGCGACGATTATGCGGTTAGCATATTGATTATGTGATAGCATAGTAGACTGCATTTTCAACATCAATTTCGACTAACTCTCTGATAACTCTGCGGCAGAAATACGGTCTGCATACCTAATCTGTGATCGCATTCTGGACTGCATAGTTGTACTTTTCTGGAAAATTTTGATTCTTGATTTTTAAGTGCAAAATCAGTAAAAAAAGGTTTGAAACACATATACGGAACATGACACTACAAATTACTAGTCTTTGAGCACAAACTTTCACGGGGCATTACATCTTCCCCCACTTAAAATCATTTTCCCTCGAATGAGGATTTTTGAAAATCAGTTGGTTTGAAAAACATTATATGCAAGCTCCCAAATTTTTTTTTCACTAACTCCCATATTTTAGAAAAATTTCGCTAGAGTTTCCTTTGTAATTTGGACATATCTACCTGTTAGAGAGCCTCCGAAACACATTTTCATGCACCATTACACAACTCCTATTATCCCTATAATTGGTATACAATTCATCACCCCGGTACTCACACATATTAAATCACTTGACACACTTTTGCATATAGTTTGATTACTCCAATGAATCCCATACAGTTTAACCACTTCGATTCACTATACACATGCAAATTAATCATTACCAATCTACACTATCATATGCCAATTACTTATCACAAAAGTTCTTACAAAACTTTCATTTACCAAGAAGGGTTTGCATATGACTCAAATAATCACAACACATACAATTTCGGCACAACTTGAAGAATTACAATAGTAAAGCATTTAAGGGAGAAATGGGGTGTCGTTGCACCAATTGGGACACAATGCCAGTTCGCTTAGGGACAAGAGTTCGCATGATCACTACTAGACTTGTTCAAATAAATGGGGATATTTTTCTTTCATCTCATCTTCCGCTTCCCATGTGGCTTCCTTGACTTGTTGATTTTGTCACAACACTTTAACTGAAGCAATTTCCTTATTTTGAAATTTACGGACTTGCCTATCAAGAATAGCAACCAGAATGTCTTCATACGATAAGTGTTCAGTAACCTTGATGTCTTCAACTGGCATGATGGTAGACGGATCTCCAACCACTTTCCTTAACATAGACACATGGAACACAGGGTGCACTAAGGACATTTCACGGGGCAACTCCAGCCTATAAGCAACTTGCCCGATCCTTTCAATGATTCGATAAGGCTCGACATATCTAGGACTCAGCTTCCCTTTCTTCCCAAATCGCATGACTCCCTTCATAGGAGACACCCTCAAGAATACCCAATCATCTAATTGGAACTACAATTCTCTTCGACGAACGTCTGCATAGGATTTCTGGCGACTCTGAGCAGTTTTCATCATTTCCTAAATGACTTTAACTTTCTCCATAGCCTGGTGCACAAGATCCAGTCCTATCAATTCTATTTCACCCACTTCAAACTACCCAATCGGAGACCTACACCTTCTTCCGTACAATGCCTCAAATGGGGCCATCTGAATGCTAGCATGAAAGCTATTATTGTAAGCAAATTCTATAAGTGGAAAGTGATCATCCCAATTACCTTTTAAATCCAAGACACAAGCCCGTAACATATCTTCAAGCATCTGAATAGTCTGCTCGCCCTGACCGTCAGTCTGCGAGTGGAAAGCTGTGCTGAGATTCACCTAAGTACCCAACCCTTGCTGAAATTTCTTCCAAAAATTATCTATGAACTGAGCCCCTCGATCCGAAATAATAGAAAGTAGAGTACCATGAAGCCTCACTATTTTCTTTATATACAACCGAGCATATTGTTATGCAGTATCGGTGGACTTGACTGGCAAGAAGTGAGCTGATTTGGTGAGTCGATCCACTATTACCCAAATTCAGTCGAATTTGTGCTGGGTGCGAGGTATTCCTACCATGAAATCCATATATAGAACATGGCACTACGAATAACTAGGCTTTGCGCACAAACTGTCACGGGGCCTTACATCTTCGATCAACCTCACATTTCTCTCATATATTTCCCGGTGCTCATTTTCAGATTCGTTGAACCTCTTGCGCAGCCTGTTCTATTTGACTTGAGCTTCAGCTTCTTCGTCTATGATTCTATTTCCTCGACCGGCTCCTTACCTCACCATTCCCTTTAGATTGTCTTCTAATCATGCCGGGTAAAAAGGTTTGCACCCTACATGATACCTATCGGGCTCAATGGTGTTCTTTTCCACAATGATCTTATGGTGCCACATATGCTGGGCTTGGCACTTGTAAGGGACGTCATCGTCTTGAAAGTCCGTTGCAAAATGACTAATCTTGGCAACCCTTGGTACAACCTGTTTCCTGCCTGCTTTCCTCATAACCCGAATAGGGACAGAATGGTATATTCCTCTCAACCCAATCAGCACCAAGTGTGGAGATTACCCTAGATCTGATGATAAATTCATCTGTTTGGAAACATTCAAACATCCATTGCACTTGCTCCTTGGTTAGATTGCCGAATAACTCTACCCGCTCTTTGGCATTTTCCAGATGAGCAAACCTATCCGAAATGTAGGTCATCCGCTTGGGGTGATGGAAGGTAATATGGTCATTCCAAGCCCTTCGTGAAAATTCTTGGGGATACTGGCCCCTTTGAAGATGTTCTAATAACCACAACCACAGCAACAAGTTACAACCCTCGAAATTCTTGACCTCTCTTTGTAGTGCTCCAAAGCCTTGTAGATGCCGGCTATGATCATGAGGACTATGGTGTATGTCTGTCCACCGATCCCTTCCATCAAAGTCTTGGCAACCATGGCCGACCTAGTGAGGATTTTTTCCCTTTTCATTCGGAACACTATCAGGCCCAAGAAGCACACAATGAAAACGAACACTCTGCGGTGGATGTGGCCCAAAGAAGTGATAGAAAGCTCGTCATGGTAGATATGGTAGGACTTTTTATGGACATACCTCTCATACATATATTCAAAGGGTATGTAAGATTCCTTCAACAATAACCTAGGGCTATCCCAAGACAATCTCGCAAGTCCCCCAATTTCTTATCGAAGTGGTGTCATCTCTATGTCGCCAAAACGAAACACAGCCCTCTTACAATCCCAAAATAAAGTGGCAGCCTTGATCAACCTTTTGTTTGGCTCAATGCCTAGTAGAGAAGGTAAATTTCCAAGTGCTTTCTTACGTATTTCTTCTCACTTGAGGAAAGTTCTTCCCACAAATCTAGTACCAATGGTGGAATGTTTCTAACCATACTGAATCTAGGGACCTCGTGCCTTATTTTCTGTAAAACAAAAGTGTTAGTCCCTTATCCCCCACCAGACTCGATATTTATACATTCATGATTAGTATATAGGAATTTAGTTTTCCAAATTAATGAACAGAACGTGGTTGTCTCCGTTAGGATTATGGAAACCCCGGTGGACTTTTGGATAAAGCTTGTCTTAAAGGATTATTATAAGGACAACATATTAATCCGGCCAGGGAAAGACACAAAACCATCGACTATACCACTGATCGACTAGTTTTACCGCAAATAAGCCTTTCCAAATTTAAGGGTAATAAATTGGAAAAGCGCAACCACTCATCAAGAGTTGATATAGGATTTTGACACGCACGAGTGGAATATGATGTGGAGTATAGCATGTTGTCAAGTATTTTCACGTAAGAGAATAATAAATGTAGTATTTAAATAATTACAAGACGGTTACAAAAGAAAACAAAGATACAAGTTAGTTTTAGGAAAATAAAGAAATCATAAATGTTTAAATATAAACAGTTAAATTCAAACAAGGGGAAAGGGTACGTGGGATAGAGCATGCTTGGACTAATTCATAAAAAATAAGTTTGTTATGGTAAGAGCCTAAATTTTCCCTAGTAGATTCGCCATGCTGTCGCGCCTCCTTTTTTCCTCCTTCACGGAGAACGTCTGGGTTTTGACATTTCATATGGTAATAACTCTTTTCCTTTTGGAAATTGGGTATCTGAAGAGTAACCTAACGAATTATGGTGTGTTAGGGCACCTTGAGCAATTAACTCATGGACTAGTTTGCATTACCAGAGATTTAGGGTAAGGGCTCGAAATAAACTTGAGGGGAAGGTGTTAGGCACCCCTCGTAGTCCAAAACGGTGGGTCTCCACAAAAATTATACTCATGTGAATTAGTCATTTTAACAGATATACAGTTTTACCACGTACTAGCAAGTAAAGGCATGTTTTGACATTCTAAGCCAATGTATGATTCAGGTAATGAAACGAGGTAAAATGATGGAACAAGTTGAACATATAAAGAAAAGTAAATTCATTTAAATAATGGGAGATGGGAAAAGGGTCCTAGGTTGTTAGCCTACACGATCATACCCACACAATTCCCGGTAATTACTCCTCAATAAGGGGCTACATATGGCATTAGCGCATAGTCATCATATCCTTACAACCCAATTACTTCCCCTTGGTCACAGCCTAAAGAATTCTAGCAACCTTGAAAGATATCCTAGGCGTGCATTACTCGTCGCTTCCTTGTGGTCTTGGAGGTATTTAAGACCTCTGATTTCGGTAGTTCTAGACTATCCTAAGGATTTTAAAGGAGAAAAGTCTAAGCGTCAACCAAAACAATTAGAACTGCATCGAAAGGAGAACAATAAAGGCTCACATTTTACCTACACAAGTAGAACAAATAAGTGCACGTCTTAAACAACCGTTTAAGCGTATACATTATTGAATTAGGACCAAAGTGTCAAAGACCTATTCAACTTGCCTACTGATTTTAGACCTGCTGAATGTGAGCAATCACAAATAACAAAGTGCAGTTTTATAGTTGCAGAATTTTAATGGCCCTATAAGGTTGACTAGGCATATAAAGTGATGTCCTACGAGCATGGTATCTATTATTGAGCATGGATGCAGCAAAACTGTAAACAGTTTCAAACAGGCAATTTGAATCCTATAAGCATGCTTTCTACTGACATTGATTGAGAAACGAGTAGGTTAGTTAATCTGATCCAGAACTTGCAGGCATGAGTTAAAGTTAGGCTGATTTTAGATCTTATAGGCATGATTTCTATTAAAGTCGTTTTAATCCTATAGACATGATTTCTAAGGAGATGAATTTGAGTACATGTTGTAAGGAAAACTGAACTTCAATTACTTTACACCCTATAGGCATGATATCTAGTTATAGAGCTGATTTAGATCCTATAGGCATGGTTTCTAATTGTGTGAAAGTAAAGCATGCATAATTCACCAAAGCATGTCCTATAGGCATATTATCTAACAACCACCTTAAAATAGACCCTATAGGTATGTTATCTACCTGATTTTACCCAAAATATGCAACTACCCACCCATTTTCACTAATCACCCCAAATGTTTGTTTACAATAATTATTATAGACCCAGAACTGAATATAAATTATATAAATAAAGTAGAACCTAAGCTATAGAGAGCCTGCAGTAGGCCCAAATGATTTACAAGCCTCCAGTAATCTCAAATGTCAAAGTTCCATAGCTAATTTCATGTCCAGGTGTATCAAAGTTCCCTAAGGACCTCAAGGATCCCGGGCGGTGCTCACACCCACACTTTTCTCAAATAGTAACTGATTGTTGTGCAGTGTGGAAGTGCCAGCCCCGATATGCTAGAGTTAAGAGAGATCTCAAGGGTCTCAAGGCAGTACACATATCAGAGGGGCAGAACCTAGTACTCAAAGAGTAATGTGAGAGTGCTTGACATACTTTGATAAGTTTTTGAAAATAGTACAGAGATGACTCTCGGAGTGAAAAGGTTTTCTGAAACAGGAAATAGTTTGGTTGTAAAAGACAGTTTGAGAAGAGTACCAAAACTCTTTTCAAAACAACAGACAATCAATTGGTCATAAAACACCCAGATTCAGAAACACTCAACAAATAGATCTCAGATGGGGATAAAGGGATTGGGGCACATAAGAGTCACATTGGGGGTACATGGATAGGGCATAGAGGAAATATGTAGTCAACAACTGCATAAAACACTTAGTATCTTAGAGACATAGCAGGCTAGTCATGGTCAGTAAATAGTTAAGACAGATATCACAGATGTAATATAGAAAACTTGATATATCTTGAACAAGATTAAATATATAGGCACGGTCAATCACACACATCAAATAACCAACATGATCACATAATTAAGGGATTAAACAGATATTCACAAACAGGCTGGTGAAGTATTAGATAACTAGGTGAAGTGTAGGCATGCTAATCATACATTGAACAGGACAGAGTTTTGACAAGTTAGGCCAAGAAGTAAGCAGGAAGACAGGTTGAATTCAGAGTTGATGAACTAGTGCAGGAATAAAACACATAGAGTTTGGGTTTCAAAATTTAACTAGAGACATACCATCTGAAGAAAAGAGTGCAGAAAAAAAGCAGATGTAGTTCCAATATCTAGCCTTGGCTTTCAGCCGGCTAGACCAGTGAATATCACAAGTAGTAGAGAAGAAAAGAGAGCTTTAGAGTGTAAGTGTGACTTTTATGAACTAATGTTCATGTCTGAAGTGAGAATAGGAGGGAGTTTATATATTAATCAAAAGCTTAGCAAAATAAGGTGAGGGATCAATTAAGTATCAATTAGAGAAATTCAGAGAATCAATCACATGTAAAATCAGTAAGTCTTCCTTTAATCAAGGGATAATTAATGGTAAAAGTAGGAAAAATACTTAAGGAGGGAAATCGAGTACAGAGTACGTAATTAGGGGTGAATGCACATGGGTTTCAATTAAGAAAACAATCAGTAAGAATCACAAAAATAACAAATAAGGCAACAGGAAATTAACTAAGGCAAGCAGTTCAATTAAACCAAGTAGAGAGGTAAAAATCAAAAGTTTTGTTAAGTAAAAGTGTTCAAATCAAACCACGAAATAAAGACTTCATAATAATCAATGGTTCAACTAAAGAGAAAATTAGGTAAAGAGTCAGCAAGTATCACAAACAACTTAAATAAAGAAATAAATAACAGTTTGAATGAACATAGACATACAAGATCAGTAGAAAAAGTTGAATCAAGAACATAGTAGAGGCATATTTGGATAAGAAAATCACGAGACATTTAAATGGCTAAAGAGAAATCACCAGAACCAAGGCAAAAACACAGTCAGTGCACCAGTACTCAGAAACCAGACAAGGAATGTCAAAAATTAGGGTTTTTAGTATAAACAAATTAAGGTTGTAGTAAACTTAAGAAATAAGTCAAAACATATAAGAACCAGAAGATGAAACACTCAAAAATTAACAAATATTTTGGAATTTTTTTTTCCAGGAAACCCTAGTTTAGAGAAAGATGAAAAATTACTCGAAAATCATATGATTCTTATAAAGAATTACAAGGTTATTGTAAAACTCATATGAAATAAGTCCAAATCTTCTTAGATCTGTACAAATCTAAGAGGTTCAGAAGAAAAAAATTAGTGTTTCGAGGAGAACAACACAAAGGCGAAGAAACATGCTTAGAAACCCATGGATCATGGTCGATGTAGGACGATCTTACTCGGCATGACACTGGAACAGCCTGAACTAGGCGATAAAGGGGCCATAGATGCAAGCCAACTAACCCTAGTCCCTTGAGGACCCTGGAGATGGCAGTACCAATATGAGCGAGGTTACTAGCGGCCTAGGGGTGGTGAGAAACCACCATAGATAGCCATAGATAAGTGATGTTGAGGTCTGATTAGGGTTAGGCTTTAGATTATTTGAGAAATGAGAGGGATTTCAGGGCAGCAGATGGTGGAAAATGAAAGTGTTCGGGGGGTCGTTTGGGACTAAAAAGGAAGGGGTTGTTTGTGGCTGTTGATCTCTATGATCAACGACCGAGATTGAATGGGTTTTGGGGCCGGGTCGGGTATTAGGGTTTGGTCTAGGTAAATTTAAATTGAAATTGGGATAGTATTGGGTTGAAATGGGACTAAAATTGAAATTAAAATAGGCAAGATTTTAAATAACCACTTTCAATAACTAAATAATTTATAAAAATAATAAATGAACTAAAAAAATATCTTTGTGCACTAAAATGATTTAAAATATTTATTTAACATTTTAAAAATATAAAAACTATTTTGTACATAAATAATAAAATTATGCATTAATATGGGCTATTAGTGTAAATATGTGCAATTTAGCCTAAAATATAAATAAAATTCCAAATAAATGCCGTAAAATATTTAAACACTATGTTGGCATAAATAAAGAATTTAGATGACTAAATCAACACAAAAGTTATTTGAAGAATAATTATTTGATATTTATATAAATAAAAAGAGAAGAAATAAATTGATTTGAAGCTTTTCAAATTATAGAAAAATTGTAAAAATAGTTATGCATGCTTATAACTACATATGTAATACTTTTGAAAGACATATACATGTATTAAAAATATATGTGAAAAAATTGGGTATCAACACGGGTGACACTTGGAATATGGTTGTAGCTTTCTAGATGCCCTTATTAATGCAAGTGCTAATTTTTCTAAGTGTGGATATCTAGTTTCAGCATCTCCCAGAGTTTTGACTGACGTAATGGATAGGGAACTGCGTACCTTGCTCTTCTCGAACTAGCATTCCACTACTATCTCTGATATTGCCAAATATAAGTAAAGATTTTCATCCACCTTTGGAGTGTAAATGTGACGACCCAAAGGGTCATCACCGTATTCCTCCCTTTTTCCGTACTTCCGAGGCCTTGAAAATCTCATTTTTAGTTGCCTCAATTTACGTGCGCAGTCCGGGCGCGCATCCGGAAAGTTTTTATGTTAAAATATGTGAAATTCGTGAAAAATATGAAGAATTTTGATATTAATATGGTTAAAGTTGACTTCGGTCAACATTTTTGGTTAACGTACCCGGATCCGTGATTTGACGGTCCAAGAGGATCCGTAGAAAAATATAGGACTCGGACATGTGCCCGGAGTCGAAATCCGAGGTCTAGAACCTGAGTAAAAGAATTTTTTTGTTAAATTATTTTTCTAAAATTATTAAGGAAAATGGAAATGAAAATTGATTAAAAGACTATGGTATCGGGACCGTACTTTGGTTTCGATTCCCGGAACATGTCTTATATATTGTTTAAGCGTTTTCTGTAAAGTTTGGTCGAAATCGGACTCGTTTGACGTGTTTCGGACTATGAGTTCCAAGTTTGAAAGTTTAAGAAGTTTGAAATGAAAATCATGAGTTTTGAGGCTCGATTCTATGCAAATGATGTTATTTTGGCAATTTGATCGCACGAGTCAGTCCGTAGGATATTTTTGAGGTTGTGTGCATATTTGGTTTGGAGTCCCGAGGGCTCGGATGAGTTTTGGATAGGTGTCGGATTGCATTTCTCATAGTTGAAAAACCTGTTGTGCTTCAGTTCTGCAGGCTTAGCAATTGCGAAGCCAGCACTCGCAAATGCGAGCTCGCAATTGTGAGGTTTTTATAGCAAATGGGATCTTTCACCTGGGCAGCAACTTTTGCAAATGCGAAGAATATTATCGCAAATGCGATGCCAACCCTCGAACCCAGTCTTCGCAAATGCGAACTTCCCAGTGTCCTTTAGAGTTTGGAATGCGAAATCGACTTCGCAATTCCCATATTTGATTGCGAACCCCTGTTCGCAAATGCGACATCAGAGACCTGCATTTTCATTCTTAGTCGAATTTTTCACCCCATTTTTCATATCTCTCAACTCAAACAACCCTTAGGCGATTTTTCCAAGAAAACTTTCTTCTCCAATCCATTTGTAAGTTGATTTTCACTTAATTTCCTCAATCCTTAACATCATTTATCATGTTTTCATCTTAAAAATCAAGGTTTTCATGGGTGAAAATGGGGATTTTGGGTAGAACCTAGGTTTTCTTAAAATTGGGGATTTGGACCTCAATTTGAGGTTCGATTTCAAAACAAATCATAGATATGAACTCGTGGGGGAATGGGTAACCGGGTTTTGGTTCGAACCTCGGGTTTTGACTACGTGGGCCCGGGGGCATTTTGGGAATTTTTGAGAAAAACTTTGGGAAATTTATTTTATGCATTCAAGTTGATTCAATTAGCATTTATTGATACATTCAAGTAATTTGTGACTAGATTAAAGCGGTTTTGTGGTAAATTCGAGGGGTAAAGCTATTCTAGAGGCTTGAGTGGATTTTTGGAGCATTTGAGGTAAGTGTTTGATCTAACTTTGGCTTGAGGGAATAGGATCAGAGTATCATAAATTGCTATTTGCTAAATGATCGAGTGCGGTGTATAGGCATGGTGACGAGTATCTATACACAGGAGTCTAGCATGACCGTGGGTCTTTGTTTGTACTTGTTTTTGGTATATTTTGGAACTCTTCCAAGCTAATTAATGATTTCTACATAATGTGAAGAGTTTGAGGATAAATTATGAAATGTTAATACTTTGGAGCGCTGGCTCGAACGATAAAAATAATATTGAGTAGGAGATGAAAGTATTGGAAAGACTTGTGATTAATCCCTTGCCGGGATAATTTGAATATATTGAATATTTCCCTTGCCGGGATGTGAAAGTTGTTATTATTGTTCCGTTGTCGGGATATAATTGTTACTTGTGTTTTTCCCTTGCCGGGACATTTTCTTATTATTGTTTATTTCTCTCGCCCGTTTGGTTGTGACTGCTGTTTGGGTGAGGAAGAGTGATAATGCACGAAGGGTCATTCTGTGCCAGTTTTGATTATATTTGCACGAAGGGTCATTCCGTGCTATGTTTCGACTAATATGCACGAAGGGACATTCCGTGCTCTGATTTGACTATATTTGCACGAAGGGTCATTCCGTGCCATGAAATGAGAGTTATGTGAGGGAAAGCACGAAGGGTGATGCCGTGCATTTTATTCGATTGCTTTGGGTGAGGATGAGAGTAAAAGCACGAAGGTTGATGCCGTGCAACTGTTGAATTTCTTATTCTCTGGTAGTTATTATTGTGCCATGTTTCTTAATTTCATTGATGGCTGTTATATCCGGATTGTACTCCTCATAGCATGTCTCCCTCCCTTTTAGCTGTTTAGTTTCGGTATTCCTTTCCTTTTATTGCATATATATATGTTGAACTGCACATGTTGAATTGGTAGTCCTGTCTAGCCTCATCACTACTTCGCCGGGGTTAGGCTGGGCATTTACCAGCACATGGGGTCAGTTGTGCTGATACTACACTTTTGTGCTTTTTGCACAGATCATGGTACTGGAGCAACATTTGGACCACAGCACTAGCACTGAGCGGGAGCTGACTTCAGTCCAGGGACTTGCGAGGTAGCCTAGCTGGCGTTCGCAGGCCGAAGTCCCTTCTTTATTTCTGTTTGTTTTCATCGTACCGAGACAGACATATGCATTTTTATTTTCATTCAGACTTGTTTATAGTACTCTTTAGTAGTCTGTGAGCTAGCGGCACCAGGTTTTGGGGTAGAGATAATGTACTTCCGCAGTTCAATTTCATTTTTATATTACTTAAAGTCTTCCGCACTTAATTAATTGTTTCCCGCATATATATATATATATATATATATATATATATATATATATATATATAT
>MU742452.1:5806-37160 GCA_026770625.1 Nicotiana glauca
TTTGCATTGCATGCATCTCTTTTAATATTTGGCCCAATTTTTGTATTGTATTTGTATTTTAGTATTTTACTTTGTTTTTGTATTTTTCAATTTTGTATTTATTTTATTATTTTCTGATGTATTTTATTATTTATTTTATTTTATTATTATCATTTTATATTTATTTTTCGAATTTCCTAGCATTTGTTCTATAATTTTTAATGGCATTTTCCTAATTAATTCCCTTTTTATCTTCATTCATCCAATTAGCCAACACTGGTATTTCACACGAGTTGGAAATATTATAACCAAAAGTTATTTATTTTGATTTTGGAATTCTTTTACTCGGGGTAAAAATCACATGCTCACACACTAAACTTTGGAAATCCTTAAAGATCTTTTGGATTTTGGGCGAAGTGGGTATTCTTATGCTTTGATAATTTCTCTAGAACTTGTTCCCGTTCTTTAATAGACCCAATTGATCAACCACAAAAGTCCTCACAGTTGATTTTCCAAGTCGATCAAAGACATAAGGCTTGTTATAAGTGAGAGATTCGTCTTTTACAGTGATATAATTATTGCTCGCCCTTCTTATGGAGGTGCACACTATTGAAGGTTGCTGTATCCCAAACCTTTATGTGGTTGTCTCATTGCAGCTTTCGATGGGATCTTTCCTAACTTTGAAGGCTCATTGGAATTGTATCCAGCTTTTTCAAATAGCCTATAAGCGTTAGGATCAAAACCTTCATATGTTCGCCTTTTAGGGAGTGCCATATTCCCCAAACAATTTTTGGCCACAAACCCTACAAGTGGCTTTGAGGTCCACTTTACCGCCTCAATCAATTTTACCGAAAGAGTTAACTCCTTTAGAATGTTAATTTGGAGATTAGACGATTCATCTCCTTCTTTCTTCCTTTTAGGGACATATTGGAGCGCATAAGTTACTTTCTTGCCATAAGACGAATATCCCCTCTATAAGATTTATTCAAGTTAGGTTGTACCTCCTCAGCAACAATTTTGGCTCAACCAGCAGTTACCTAAACCCTTTTAATTGTGGGCTCGTCATTCGCTTTTCATGACATCATAAGCTTTTAGCTCCTTCACAATACGATTCTTCAAGTAGAACTTTGTATCAGCGAAGTGTGACTCAACCTCGGTGAATGGCTCGTTATCAGCAATTATCTTATTCTCGACTTCACCTTCGTAGTATTTCAAACACTGATGGTTGGTAGATGGAACCACTTTATTCTCATGTATCCAAGGCCTTCCAAGCAAGACGTTGTATGAAGTCTTTGCATTGATCACATGCAGCCATGCACTTGATCACATATCTTCAATGGTGATTCCCAGCCTGATCGTGCCTATGGATCTTTGCCCCCACTTGGTTGAATCCTTGGATCATCACATGACTTTCTGATAGTCCGTCATGGGAATACCAAGTTCTTTCACAATACGAATTGGCAAAATATTCACTGAGGATCCTCCATCAACCAAAATTCTTTTTACTCTTTCATCACGCATGTAGCCAACCATGTACAATGGGTGGCTATGAAGAGTGCCACCTAACAGAAGATCATCATTTGTGAATGTGACTTTGTCCTCACAAATATTAACTTCTTGAGGAGTGGACTCGATGAGCGTTTCCGAAGATGGTGCCAGCGATAGGTTGTCATACATCCTTTTTCGCTATACCCGCAAGGGCATAAATGAGTTTTTCCAATTAAAGGACGATAGAAATAGGATTTGTTTATTAAGATTCAGATTCACCACTTGAGAGATTTATGGTATCTCGAGTCACCGGTTGAATCCCGAATCGAGGAAAATATGACTCTGTTTAATAGTTCGCGATCGAGAAATCCGAGTAAGGAATTTGGTTAACCCGGAAGAAGGTGTTAGATATTCCCAGATTCCGTGGTTCTAGCACGGTCGCTCAACTGTCATATTTGGCTTATTTATTTGATTTTAGTACATGTTTTGACCTATGTGTTTTTAACTTTGAACCATTTTTATTATTATTATTTTAAGAGAATTGCTACGTTATGAAAACATATCTCAAACCGCGTCACATAAATGCACCCGCGATTTTTGACACATTTCGACTTCGTTGAGATTTGGATTTGGGTCACATAAATGTGCACCCGTATTTAAGAAGGTAAAATTATTAAAAACGCGCCTAAAACGTCTAACGCATTATTATCTTTGGGGAAGGCCGTGAAATTCTCTAAACGGCCCATCAGGATATTCTATTTATTTTAATATAACCATTTATCGAGGGCCCCGCAATTTATGCGTTTTATTTGGTGAGGCTCGTCTCATTTATTATTTAAAAGGCAAACCTAAAACCAACTATGATTCTTTATTTCTATTTGTCTCTGATAATAAGAGAAGGAATCCTAATTAATCAGCATATCAATGTATCATTATTAAGATATTCAAAGGAATGTTGAATTTAAACAAATCAAAACCTCAACGAAACCTCAGTGTTTTGGGCCTGAAAACTGGCCCCAAACATGTTCACCTGCCTGTTCGAAGAAGCACTGCCCATATGTGGGCCTTATGCCGACTGGATCAGACCCAAGCTCAGAGACTAGGCTATTGATAGCCCAGTTATTTTAAACCAAATAACACATAAATTCAATCAAAGACAAAGAGATGTTGGATTTATTTCAAGTTATTCTAAACATATTCAACAATTGGTGATAACACTTGCAATTGGATTTACTTGCTACCTAAATTGAATTATCCAACTCACTGACCGAACTTAACAGCTTTGAACATTTGTTTTTTTTTTACTGGTTTTCATTGAAACGCTAATATTAACTTGAAAATATTTTGAGTTCACATAGTAATCAGTGGTAAAATTATTGAAGCACGTTTAGTAAGCCCAGGCTATCATGAATAGAAACCTATGCACTGATGTTTGCAAATTATTCTATGCTAAGGATATTATTCTAGAATGGACACACTCAAATCCACCTTCAGCAGTCCAGGGCAGTTCAGAGTTCATATTATTACAAATAGAGTCTAAGCTATATCAAACCAATACACATCAGCTAACAGTATCTAACAATTGATATACAGCATCCACATAAGTGCAAATCACAAAACAGGGAAGGAGAGCCATGCTTTATTTCATTCCCAATTTTGACAGCTACATTGAAAAACTGTGAGATGTGTACCTGAAAATTGCAATACAATGAGAAGGGAGTAGATCATCAGCAGCAAATAGCAAGCAGCAGCCAATTTCAACCCAAAATGATCTCAAGAGAACCCATCAGATATTTTAACACCAAATCAAGCAGAGACCCAACAAAAATAGCTCGAATAACACCAAATGGACTCGAAAATACACCTAGAACACCTTTGAAACTTCAGCAAAGCAAAACCCAACCAAAAACCAACTTAATTAGGCCCCAAAATCACTCGAAATGAACCTCTGAACCTCAGCAACCAAAGATCAAACTGGAACGTGTGAATCCATAACCAAAGCTTGAAACTAACATAAGGTTTTTCAATGGAACAATATTTTTTGGATTTTTTGAAGGTTTTCTAGTATTTTTGACTTTTGTAATGTTTGAATTTCAAATTCAGAACTGAAAACTAGAGAGCACTTTTTGGGGGGAATTTTTTGGAGCTCAAAACTTGTTATTCAAGGCAAAGAGCATGCCCTTTTATAGACGCAAAAGGTGCAGCCTCAGATTTTAGTTTTTATATATTAGTCCCTATGTTATTTTTAATTTTTTGCCTACTTAATCCTTTATTCCTTGACTTGTTACCCAAGTTACACCCCTAAGTTACCAAAAATTTGATTTGAGCTTATCTAGAAAGTTCTAGTAGCTTCCAATTCAATTATTTAAAGATACCATTGCCCCCACATACCTAAACTACCCCTGCACTTAAACTAGAATTACAACTATAACCAAATAATTTCCTAAACTCTGAATTGCCAACTATTGAAGAACAATCCTAATTAAACTCTTATTAAATCTAGTAATTGAGCTCATCATTAATGATCAGACTAACTAAAATAATCCTAATAACTACTTCAACCAACATTGAATTTACAGAACAAAACATACTTAACTAGTTCAAATGGCTACTAATTGCTAATTACCGAACTACTACTAAACAAATACTGTTTTGACACACAAAATAAACTATTGAAATCCTAACTAATCCTAATCCAATTACAACCCGAAGAAAGTACTATAAACAACTACATCGGAATTGAATCGAATCCAATTTAAACTAACAATTCGAACTAATCAGAATTAACCAAGTCTTAACAATAAAACAAAAATAAAAATTAAGCTAACATGAACCAATTAACTGAACATATGAAAATTAATCCAAAGAATTAAATGTTCTAGGTCTAAGGATTCAAATCGAATTGGAAGCAAAGCCAAACAATTGCATCACAGATAATCAAACACATAAAAAAATAGAAAGAAAAATTAAAAAGAAAAATCACTGATTTTCGGACTCCACAAGAATGCCTTTCGAAATTGACTTCCAGTTAATATTATATGTCTATTTCGTAAAAAATAGGACTATAATATTAACTAGAACTCACTCGACCTTGAAAATTCTCAAAACAAGCTCGAACCGTATGAACCCTAGATCCGCAATTCGACGAGTTTTACTCGGATTCGAGAAATTTTGGTTAGGAATTAGGAGTGAGGATGGTCAGGGGAGTGTAGGGTACGAATTTGGGGCCATTTGGACAAGGTAAGGTTTTTGGTCAGATCTTCGAATCAATATTCGAAGCATTCAGTGATTATCCGAGGGAAAAGAAATATAGATTGGGAATGAGGGGAGTGAGGGTTGTTAATCTGGGGTTGATTTACTGTGGAGCCGCCGTGGGCGGCGGAGGTGGCGTCACTGTTTTTGGATATTCAAAGAGCTGGGCTAGGAGTTGAAGGAAAATATGGTGGGATTCGAGATGAGGAGGAAGATGAGGTTCAGGAGTGTATTTTTGGGGTTCATCGGAGCAGCGCCGCCGGCGGAGGCGATTTTCGGCCGGCGGCTTGCAGCGGAATGTGGTGGTGACATTACGGGGGTTCTAATATGACGATGTGGGAGGGGGGGGGGAGGTTAGGATAATTTTATATTAAGGGAGATTAGTTCCTGGCTGTCTGATCTGATAAACCTCGACGGCCAGGATTAAGAGACGACGAAATGACGTCGTTCAGTTAATAGGGTGGGCAGACCGGGTTTGGGGTACTGGGATGGGTCTTCTAAGGGTTAATTTTGTTTGGTCCAGGTGGAAATTGGTTAAACCGGCCCAAATCGATCCCCCTTTGAAACAACCTCTTTTTAATATGTTTTCTTTTGTTTTTCTTTTTCATTTTATTTTCTTTTTCTTATTTTGTATTTATATATATTTTTTGATTTTTGTTAAAATGACAAATAAAAAGTCAAAGACCAAATTGACTCTAAAATTATATTATTTAATTTTCAAAATTAACTAATTTTTAATTTTAAACTAAAACTTAAGACAAATTCTAAAAATTGGAAGTAAAAATATAAAGAACCATTTTTTGTCATTTTCTTTATATTTTATTTTGCAAATAACTTAACCACTAATTAATCCTAAAATATAAAATTAAACCCTAAATGCAAATGTCACGTGTATTTTTTTTTATATTTTTCGTATGAATTAAAATGCACAAATAAAATACAAATAATTAACAGAAAATAACACAAAATTGTAAAATAATGAAAGAAATATTATTTTGTTTGAATTTTGGGAATAATTCACTTAGGGCAAAAATCACGTGCTCACAGCTGCCGCTGTTTTCCCGGAAACACGAAGAGTTTTTGTGCAAAGATAAGTGAGCGGAAACGGGCGATTTTTGCCCGTTCGAATATTTCGTGTGAGGCATTTTTGAAATATTTGACCGCACCCTGCTTCGGAGGTTGCCTACATATCCTTGGCTAAATAGGAATCAGGTCAGTGTAGTTCGGGAAGGTCTAGTAGCTGGGACTACCAGGAGCTGTGATTTCACTGCTGTTACTGCTGCTACTGCTTGCTGACCCCCTTATTACACCGTGTCAAAATAAAAGAAGCTTAACTAGCTATGCTCTATGGATTACACAATCCTATCTATATCTTCAAACTTTATCTTGTATTTCTTGTTGCCTTGTTGTGATCGGAGATGTTTTGCCATTCCTCTGAGTGATGCTTGACTGCTGAAATTGAAGTATATGCCTCTATTCTCCAGGCGGGCTCCTGATTGCTGACGCTTGAAAAGTATTCCCTTGCTCTCCGGGTGGGCTCCTGGTTGTTCTCCAAGTGTGCTCCTGATTGCTGAACTTGAAAAGTATTCCCTTGTTCTCCAGGTGGGCTCCTGATTTTAACAAAACAGACAAACAAAGAAAAATTTTCGCCCCAGTTTGGACACATCATGTTATCAAATATCAAACTTGAAAGCTAAATTTTGAATTGTACTTCCCTTGTTTTTCAGGTGGGCTCCTAACTTTTGAACTTGAAAAGTATTCCCTTGTTCTCCAGGTGGGCGCCTGACTGCTGAAGTTGAAATGTATTTCCTTGTTCTCCAGGTGGGCGCCTGACTTTAACAAAGTACACAAACAAAGAAAATTTTCTGCCCCAATTTGATGACTGGGCGCGTTATGTTACCAAATATTAAAACTTGAAAGATAAAATTTGCATTGGACTTCCCTTGTTCTCCAGGTGGGCGCCTGACTTCTAAACTTGAAACGTATTCCCTTGTTCTCCAGGTGGGCGCCTGATTGCTGAAACTTGAAATGTATTTCCTTGTTCTCTAGGTGGGCGCCTGACTGCTGAGCTTGAAATGTATTCCCTTGTTCTCCAGGTGGGCGCCTGCTTGCAACAAAATAGACAAAACAAAGAAAAATTTCCTACCCCAGTTTGATGGCTGGGCTCATCATGTTGCCAAATATTATTGAAAAATTGAAAACAAAAATTTTGAATTGGACTTCCCTTATTCTCCAGGTGGGCGCTTGATTGCTGAAGCTTGGAATGTATTCCCTTATTCTCTAGGTGGGCGCCTGACTTCAACAAAATACACAAACGAAGAAAATTTTCTTATCCCCGTTTCAATCAAAGAAAAATGTGTTAATATAAAATGGTGGTTAGTTGTTGCCATTCTTATTGGGTATGTCCCTGCTGCTGGGTTCTACTCCGACTTGCTTCCCTGGACTTGCCTTAAATCGCTTTGACTTCCTGACTAACTTCAACCGCCTCGACTTCCTGGCCGACTTTCAACCGCCTCAATTTCCTAACCAGCTTTCAACCCCCGACTTTGATGACCCAAGCATTCTGTCCCGTGTTGTTGTTTTTGTGTTTCTGACCCCTCTATCTGAACCTTTGCTTCTCCCTCACAATTATCTGATTAATCCACCGATGAAACGTCCAGTGGTCCTTTATGTCCTACTTCATATTTGATATATTCTGGTCCTGTTGTGCTTTGCAACTAGGAAACTGGTAGTTAGCTTTGATGTTACCTCCTTTTGTTTCGAACAGAACTGACACTGACACGTCTTAAAAAACGAACCTTAAAAAGAATGAAATGCAATGACCTTGAGGGTTAAGGATAGAGAGAATCCTAAATGGATGATTTGTAATGAATTAGGAAGAGAAGAAGACTTATCTGGGTGGAATAGCTGGTACCATTGATCAAGCCATGCACTTTGGATTAACCGGCCTAGTCCGTCTAACCAATCAACTTTCAATTGCCATATTTGTTGTTCCGGACTTTCATATCCTGGTTTTTCACCCAAACCCAAACCTTGCTTGTCTTGCAATGTATTGAGCAGCTTTTCAACCACAGACTTGTCTCATTTACCCATCTGAAAACTCACATTCGCCTTACGGTGCCCATGAGGGTTTTCACCAGTAAGACTCTCTCATTTTCGATTTCTCTCAACTCACTTTGCCTTTCGGTGCCCGTGAGGGTTTTCACCAATAAGACTCTTTAATTTTTTATTTTCATGTCGCCTTATGGTGCCCATGAGGGTTTTCACCAATAAGACTCTCTCATTTTCATCATTTTTCTTCTTGTACCGGCATGTTGCCCCTGACATGAATCACTTTTACTTGCTCGTATTGGCACTTCTTGAAGATTGATCAGAAGGTCTTTCTTTGGACCGTAATGTGGGCTTTGGATAGGGTTAGAAAGAAAGGGTATCAAAGGCTCAAAACAATTCAACATGGGTTCAAATTTACAACTTTCGGAATCAGATTTCTTGCAACATCCACAACTTCTGCCCCAGTTTCTTTCTTGGGGGACTTTTGGATTTTGTTTTGGTGTGACTGAACCTCAGAGAGGCTGCCTACGTACCCTTTCGGGATCAAATCAAACGTAGTTCAGGTCATAAAATTAGTTGTTGTGATCTTCCCTTTCTTCCACTTTTCATTTCTTTTCCTTTCTTTTTTTTCTTCATTTTTCTTTTCTCTTTTTTTTTCTTTTTTTGTTCTTTTCTTTTCTCTTTTCTCTTTTCCTTTTCTCTCTTTTTTTTGCCTTCTTTTTTTTGCCTTCTTTTTTTTGCTTCTCCTTTTCCTTTTCTTTTCTTTTGGACTGTGTTTTATTGTTTCTTTGCTGATTTTCCCTGCCCGGGCTCCCGAGTCGTTATTGATTCCGAAAGAGAGGTACGAAAGAAAATAAATGAGGCTCGAAAGGCGTAACAAAGGATAAAGTGTTTGGATAGCAGAACAAAATGGCTTCGTTATTTCAATCTAAAAAATATGCCAAATACAATAAAGTACAATTAAACAAAGAAATCATACATAGTATCGCTTGACTGCATCAGAGTTGATAGCCATTTCTACACATTTTCCTTCCACATCTGTCAAATATAATACACCATTGGACAACATCTTGGTTACAACAAATGGCCCCTGCCAGTTCGGGGCAAACTTTCCCTTTGCTTCATCCCAATGAGGTAAGATGCGTCTCAATACCAATTGCCCAACTTCAAATTTTCGCGGCCGTACCTTCTTGTTATATGCTCTTGCCATTCTTTGTTGGTACAATTGTTTGTGACATACTGCGGCCAATCTTTTTTCATTAATCAAACTTAATTGTTCCAAGCGGGTTTTGACCCATTCAACATCATCAATTTCTGCCTTGACGATAATCCGAAGGGATGGTATTTCAACTTCTGCGGGTATTACTGCCTCAATGTCGTACACCAGTGAATAAAGAGTCGCCCCTACTGAAGTGCGAACAGTAGTGCGGTAGCCTAACAGTGCAAAGGGGTAATTTTTTATGCCATTGCCTGGACCCTTCCACCATTTTTCGAAGTATTTTCTTGATGTTCTTGTTAGCTGCTTCGACCTCTCCATTCGCCTTAGGACGATATAGGGTATAATTGCAGTGCGTGATCTTAAACTACTGACATGTCTACGCTATCATATGGTTGTTGAGATTGGCACCATTGTCCGTGATGATTACTTTCGGGATTCCAAACCGACAGATGATATTTGAATACACGAAATCGACCACTGCCTTCTTGGTCATAGATTTGAAAGTTTTCGCCTCAACCCACTTAGTGAAATAATCAATGGCTACCAGAATAAACCCGTGCCCATTTGACGTTGTTGGCTCGATTGGCCCAATGACATCCATTCCCCAAGCAACGAAATGCCAGGGTGCTGACATTGTATGCAACTCAGATGGTGGAGAATGAATCAAATCTCCATGTACCTGACATTGATGACACTTGCGCACGAAACAAATGCAATCCCGTTCCATAGTAAGCCAATAATAACCTACTCGGAGAATCTTCTTTGCTAATACATAGCCACTCATATGAGGTCCACAAACTCCCGCATGTACCTCGGTCATGATAACTGTAGCTTGTTTAGCGTCCATGCATCTCAATAAACCAAGATCTGGAGTTCTTTTGTAAAACACTCCTCCACTGAAGAAAAATCCGCTTGCCAAGCGTCGAATTGCTCTTTTTTGATCCCTTGTGGCCTGTGCGGGATATACTCCCATCCTGAGGTATTCTTTGATATCATGGAACCACGGCTCACCATCAAGTTCTTCTTCCACCATGTTACAATAGGCATGCTGATCTCAGACCTGAATCTGCAACGGGTCCACATAAGCCTTATCTGGATGATGCAACATTGACGCCAGAGTGGCAAAAGTGTCAGCAACTTCATTATGAATCCTTGGGATATGCCTGAAATCTATTGACTAAAACCGTTGACAGAGTTCATGCAAACACTGCCGGTACGGTATGAGCTTCAAGTCTCGTGTCTCCCATTCCTCCTGAATCTGGTGCACCAGAAGATCCGAGTCACCCATGACCAAGATTTCCTGGACACCCATGTCTATAGCCAACCTCAAACCCAAGATACACGCCTCATATTCAGCCATGTTATTGGTGCAATAGAAATGAAGTTAAGCAGTAATAGGGTAGTGTTGCCTTGTATCAGAAATAAGTACTGCTCCTATCCCAACGCCTCTGGTGTTGGCAGCCCTATCAAAGAACAATTTCCATTTTGGCTTCTCGACCTGTTCTAATTCCTCAACATGCATTATCTCCTCATCAGGGAAATATGTCTGCAAAGGTTCATATTCATTATCAACTGGATTCTCGGCTAGGTGATCAGCCACCGCTTGTGCTTTCATTGCAGTTCAGGTCACACAGACATATCAAACTCTATAAGCAAGATTTGCCACTTCGCAAGCCTCCATGTGGGCATAGGCTTCTGAAAAATGTACTTCAACGGGTCCAACCGAGAGATGAGATAGGTGGTATATGATGACAAGTAACGTTTCAATTTTTGCATTACCCAGGTTAAAGCACAACACATCCTCTCAAGTTGAGTGTACTTCACCTCATAAGATGTGAACTTCTTGCTGAGGTAATAAATCGCTTGTTCTTTCTTTCCTGTGATGTCATGCTACCCCAGTACACAACCAAAAGAGTTATCCAAAACTGTCAGATAAAGGATCAAGGGTATTCCCGGCTTTGGCGGGACCACCACCGGTGGACTGGCCAAATATTCCTTAATCTTGTCAAATGCTACCTGACATTCATCCGTCCATCTGACCGCAACATCTTTCTTTAGCAGCTTAAAGATGGGCTCGCAAGTCATTGTGAGCTGGGCAATGAACCTGCTGATATAATTCAACCTGCCAAGCAAACTCATCACCTCTTTCTTGCTCCTTGGCGGCGGTAGCTCCTAAATAACTTTGATCTTGGACGGGTCTAACTCAATACCGCGTCGACTTACCACAAACCCCAACAACTTCCCAGATGGGACTCCAAATACACACTTTGCTGGATTAAGTTTGAGGTTGTACCTGCGGAGCCTCTGGAAAAATTTCCTCAAGTACTTGACATGGTCACATTGCTTCCTTGACTTTATGATCACGTCGTCTCCATAAACCTCAATTTCCCGATGTATCATGTCATGGAACATGGTGGTCATCGCCCTCATGTACGTTGCCCCTGCGTTCTTCAACTCAAATGGCATGACCCTATAACAATATGTTCCCCAAGGCATGATGAATGCCGTCTTTTCCGTATCGTCCTCATCCATCAAAATCTGGTGATAGCCCGAATAACAATCCATGAAGGAACCAATCTCATGTTTGGCACAATTGTCAATCAATATGTGGATGTTTGGCAGTGGAAAGTTGTCTTTAGGACTCGCCTTATTGAGATCACGGTAATCAACGCACACTTTGGTCATTCCATCCTTCTTTGGCAAAGGCACAACATTAGCTAACCAGGTGGGATACCGGGTGACCCGGATGACCTTCGCATCAAACTGCTTGGTAACCTCTTCTTTGATTTTCACACTGATATCTGTTTTAAATTTCCTCAGCTTCTTCTTGACAGGAGGGCATGCTGAGTCGGTGGACAATTTGTGGACCACCAAATCGGTGCTTAAACCGGGCATATCGTCATACGACCACGCAAAAACATCTTTGTACTCAAACAACGCTCTGATTATCTCTTCTCTGAGCGGAGGTTCCAAATGGACACTTATTTTTGTTTCCCGTATATTCTCCTGATCCCCTAAATTGATTGCCTCTGTGTCATTCAGATTAGGTTTGGGTTTTTATTCAAATTGGCTCAATTCTTTACTGATTTCTTCAAAAGCTTCCTCATCATCATATTCTACCTCGTAATCACACTCAATTTCTTGTATTATTATTTCAGAGTTAGATTGGTATTCAAGACTAGGTTGAAGACTCCTCATGCATGACACATCAGTGAAACCAGCATAAAAGGGACTATACAAGAAAGAAAAGAAAGACAAAATAAAGGCTATCAGGAATGAAGAAGGAAGGAAATTACATTTTATTAAAATTGTAAGATAACAAGGTTTAACACGTCCAAACGGACGGAACATAGCATCTGAATTACAACCTTGGAAATAACCCAGGTTAAACTAAAAGAAAAATCAAAACTAACTACCAAGACTCCCTCCGAGTAGGGAGAGGAGTAGCTTCCTAATTATTAAGCTTTGCATGGGGCCCCACGAACTGCACATTTGCCTTGCTTGGACCTTCTCCTGCCTCAAACACATTCACCTCGTCAAATAACTTTTCAAACCTCTCCATCAGCTCCTTATCGAGTTTCACCACCGCAGAATTAGGCATCGCCGTTGCTGGGCGCTTCTTAGTACCAGGCCTAACAAAGGAACGGGAAAGGCGGGAGATGGGTTTTGGAAGGGTCCATGCTCTCTTTTTCATCTTTTTAGCTCCCCTTATGTCAGCAGCAGTGGGTTTGAAGCCTAAACCAAAAGTAACCAGGTTTCCAGGAAGAGATACTGGTTGTGTGATGCCTTGCAAAGAAGCATCCAAGCCTTTTCCAGGTAAGAATCCATTCTTTATCATTTTCGAAGCCACCATGACAGATGCAGCAGCTACCCTGGGCACAGGAATACACTCTCCTTTTAGGGTCTTTTCAACTGATACTGCGTCCAAGACTTGGTAAACCCATGGACCTTTGCCATCCTCAGCTTCTTCGAAAGGTATAATGGTATTACACAAACTATCTTCCCCATGCACCACAATGTCCTGCGCCTCCTACTCGAATTTGACCATATGATGCAAGGTAGATGGTACTGCTTTTGCGGCATGAATCCAAGGCCGGCCTAATAAGAGATTGTAAGAAACAACCATGTCGAGCACCTAGAACTCCATAGTAAATTCAACTGGTCCTATCGTCAGTTCCAACACGATATCCGCGACTGTGTCCTTTCCTCCTCCATCAAATCCCCGCACGTAAATGCTATTCTTGTAGATCCTCTCACTGTCTACTTTTAACTTTTCTAGGGTGGAGAGAGGGTAGATGTTTGCACTGGACCCGTTGTCAATCAGCACCCAGGTGACCACGAAATCTTCATATTTCACCATGAGGTAGAGTGCTTTATTATGCTCAGTGCCCTCCAGAGGTAGCTCATCATCAGAAAATGTAACCCTGTTGACCTTGAAAATCTTATTTGCTATTTTCTCCAGATGATTCTTCAGAGATCTTATCAGGAACATGGGCTTCGTTCAGAATCTTCATCAACGCCCGGCGGTGCTCATCCGAATGGATCAATAAAGATAGCAACGAGATCTGTGCCGGGTTTTTTCTCAACTGTTCTACAATGGAATAATCTTACGCTTTCATCTTCTTCAAGAATTCTTCTGCTTCTTCTTCAGTTACATCCCTTTTTACTGGTGCTGGATTATCTTTGGCTGCTTTAGCTTTTCTCAGCTCTTCAGGGGCAAAGCACCTCCCTGAACGACAAACCAGGGGTTTCACAAACTTCTTCTTTAACTTCCTTCCTTTTGTACGTCACAATCACCCGGCCGTAATTCCATGGGACAGCCTTTTCACTGAACACTGGTAACTGAGTCACTTGCTTGATGATAACCGGCTCTATATGATCCCCTTTCACGATCACAACGGGCTTGACAGCTGCCACCGGCACCACCACTTTAGCTGGTTCTTGTTTTACTGCAACATTTCTCAAGGGCTCCTTCTTTATCACCACCACTGGTTTTCTAACTATCTCCTCTACCTTGATCAATGCCCTCCCACTGGTTGGTTTCTTATTTGATCTATCATCGCTGGCCCTGATCATCATTACGATTTGTGAAGGCTTCTTATACTCTCCCTTTTGCACTAACTCAATCATATGAATCTTGTGATGGGCTGGCAATAGATTCTGAGTGATGTTAGGCGTCTCTGGGGCCTGCACTTCAATTCGGCGGGCATCAATGAGCTCCTGGATGGCCGTTTTCAAATGCCAGCATTTTTCTGTGTCATGTCCCGGAGCACCCGCGCAATACTCGCAAATCACCGAGTGGTCCAAATTCCTTGGGGGAGGATTTGGCACTTTGGGTTCAATCGGACTCAACATGCCCAAGTGTTTCAATATGTGGTATAAGCTGGTGTAAGATTACCCCAACGGAGTGAAGGTCTTCTTCTTTTGCAGCCTATCATTCTTAGAAGCAAGGTCAGGTTGAAAACCGGGTCCAATGGGGTTTCTGTAGGCTCTCGGGGGTGGGTAGGTGCTTTGAGTTGGGTAAGTATTTTGTGAGGTAGGTGCGCACCATTGCGCATGGGTAGGAGGTTGGGGGTATGTTTGGGCATGGTTGACAGAGAAATGGGGGACAAGAGGCAGGTAGTAGTGTTGCGGTGGGCCATATGGGGTGTGGGGGTAGGTTTGGGGATGGGGTCGAGGTTGGTGATAATATGGTGATGGACCCCTGGACCAAGCTCTCGATTCCACTACTGTAACATCTTCCTTCTTCTTCTTTCCCAATACCCCTCCAGTGCCGCTCTGGATACCTGGGTAGTTGCTTTAATCGCCGAATAGCTCATAATTTTATTGGACTTGAGACCCTCTTCCACCATGCTTCCCATTTTCACAACCTCATTAAAAAAATTTCCAACTGCCGACACCAGATGACTATAGTAGGTAGGCTCCAAAGCCTGCAGGAAGTAATCAACCATCTCGCTTTCCTTCATTGGAGGATCGACTCTTGCGGCTTGTTCTCTCCACCAAAAATCGTACTCTCTAAAGCTTTCCCCGGGCTTCTTCTTAATTTTGGTCAGTGATAGACGGTCGGGGACAATTTTGAGATTATATTGAAAGTGGCCTACAAATTCTTGGGCCAAATCATCCCAGGTGTACCATCGAGCATGATCTTGCCGCGTGTACCATTCCAAGGCAGCACCACTGAGACTTTGACTAAAGTACGCCATTAATAACTCATCCCTTCCCCCAGCTCCTCTCATCTTACTACAAAATCCTCTCAGATGGGCTACCAGATCACCATGTCCATCATACAGATCAAACTTGGGTAGCTTGAATCCCGAAGGCAACTGGACGTCGGGGAACAAGCACAAGTCCTTGTAGGCCACACTCACCTGCCCTCCTAGACCCTACATATTTTTGAATGACTGCTCTAAGATTTTCACCTTTCGTATCATCTCCTCCTGCTCAGGGTTTTTGGGAGGCTTCTCTTCTTCAGCTGCGAGGTCAATACAGGGAGTGTAAGAGTATAGTTCTGGTGGTTTGAAGGTGGGTTCATGTGGGTAATAGTAGTTTTCCTGGGTTTGGAACAGGGGTTCACTAGAAGATCTATGTAATGCGGTGGGTGGAGGAGCCACAAACACAGGAGTAGCTGGTAGTGGAGGGCATGGAATTTGTTTGGGTGGTGGAGGTGGTGGTGTTTGGGAAGTGGTTACGTAGTATTGCTGGTAGGTAGGGTAGGCCGGAGAGGAGTTCACTGTGGAAGGATCTTGTGGTTGAGCTAATAATGGGATGTAGGCAGGGTTAGCGGGATAGGCTGGTAGTGGGTGTCCCTTTGACCAGGCCTGGTACATCTCGACCATTTTCTGCTTCAGTTTATACATCTCCTCTTTCATGGAGTTGACATCCACCGCTTATTCTTCCCTAGACGGGTCGACAACGCTTGCTTCTAGCTCTTGGTTGACCATTTTTGATATATCTTTAGAGCGGGTGTTGTATGGATGGGTTGCCAGAATGCCAGTCAACTTAACCACTTGCCTGGACTCATCATCAACAACAACGTTGTTAGCGGTTAGGGAATTAACAAATAGACAACCGCACATTTGGGGAATGAATGCACATAGGTAGCTAACGGTTCCTATTATGCATTTGCTCGACTGATTGCATCATCCCGACTTTCTTCACTCCCGATTGCAACTTTTCTTTTATTTCTTCCCCCTTGCCCTTATTTTTGATTTTCTCTCGTTTGGTTTCTTATTTTCTCTCTTTTTGTTTTTCTTTTTCTCCCTTGTGTTTCCCCTCTTTTTCCCCGTTTTTCCGCTTTTCTTTTGTTTTTTTTTCTTTTTCCTCTTTTTATTTTTCTTTTTTTCATATGTTTACGGTCGAATCCTATGGAGATTGCCTGCGTATCATGACCCCGCATGAATCAGACCAAGCATAGTTCTTGCAAATGGAAGCAAAATGTTTGGGATTTTCAATTTTATTGGTAGCAAATACTTCGCTTACAAGGACTCACACTATTAGACTCTGATGAAAAGATGAACTACAGACTCTACCATCAACTATTCTATCAAAAGGAAATACAGACTCAATCAACTGGCAGACTCTTAGCGAAAAGAAAAATACGGATGCAAACAATTGATAGGAAAAAAAAATGCAGACTCAAATGACAATCATAAATACAATAAAGCTCCTGGTGCCCGCGGGACATCATTCGGTCTCGCCACGGGCCTATATGCAAGTTCCCCTGAAGTCTGTCTAAGTCACTCATTATCTGTTTTACAAATATCATCACTAATGCAAAGAAGGTTATGCGAGTCATATTCTCGCACACCTGGCATTTCCTAGTAATGTTGTGAGCAACAGTTAAGATTTTCTCTCTGATTCTGCCCTTTTCCTGAAGCAACTGCCCTATCTATTGGGTCCTGGCCTCTAAAGTCTGCTCGGCTACCTGATTTTGTTCCTGGAGTTGGTGCAAGTCCATTTCTAATTGTGCCAACGATGCGTAGCAATGCTCTCTTTCAATCTTGAATTCTTTTGCTTGTTTGGTCATTTTATTCTCTGTGGCGATGACCTTTACTCTTAATCCCATGACCTCATTATCGTATTCTTCTTTCAACTGTTTAACCATGCGAGCTCGTTCTTCCGCGTTTTTGGCCAATTGTTTTCGAACCCTGGCTAATTCTCTTTCTGCTTTGTTGAGGTCAAAACTGTAGTCATTCATTTTTTGCCTTAGGTTTTCTATAAGCTTTGCATCTTTGGCACTCCTGACGGGGTTTTCGGCTGCTATTTTCATCTTTTGGATCTGGGCTCGTAAGACTTCATTCTCCCTGGCCAATTTTTTCTTATCCCCCTCGTCGGCTGCGGCTTGCATACTGCTTTCAAACTTAAGGTCTTGGACCCGCTTTTCCAATTCTCCTATTTTGGCCCTGTATTCATTTTCTTTGGCTAACCAGGCCCACTGTTCTTGCGATGATTCGGTAAACTCCTGGAGGTGAGGTCTTTTAGCTGGCCTCTCGTACTCATGTTCTCTCCTATACCAAGCAAGGT
This sequence comes from Nicotiana glauca, assembly GCA_026770625.1. Classification (NCBI taxonomy): domain Eukaryota; kingdom Viridiplantae; phylum Streptophyta; class Magnoliopsida; order Solanales; family Solanaceae; genus Nicotiana; species Nicotiana glauca. The sequence goes on from MU742452.1 coordinate 23,319, forward strand.
ATCCTGGCGACACTTTGCCTTTGGCCCGATCCCGCATGCAAGTATTTGCTTTTAAGTATTGACATTCATTCCAGATCTGGCAGACTCTTGCTTCTGGAAACTGTCCGTCAGGGCTAATCTCAATTACCTGAGTACTAAGATTGCCATCTTTTGGCACTATTTGGCACCTCCCGAGCTGTCTTAAAACCCGAAACGGAGCGTAAGGCTTGATGCTCTTAAGTACCATCAAGAGAAAATGCGACCCAGCCGCTGCCATATATATGATTTCATCAACAGGCAACCATCCAAACGTCCACTCTATTTGACTAGCCGTGAGGGACCGAAAGTATGTTGTCCAGCCCGTGAATCCTTCAGGCAAATTGACCCCTTTAATCCTCGTATAAAACTTCTCTATACAAGTTTTCTCTGTAGACCCATAACTCAGGAACTGAGGACGATGGCACAAGTGTTCGGTCATCCATATTTGCAATAATAAATTGCACCCCTCAAAGAAGTCTCCTCCGGCTTTGCAGGCTGTAAGAGCACGGAAGATTTCAGCCGCTATCATGGGCGCGAGAGTACTTTTGGCTTGAGTCATTAAAGTGCTGACGACCCCACCTATTTTGATGTCAATGTTACCATCCTTTCTTGGGGATACCAAAAGCCCCAAAAAGACCACCATAAAAGCAAGACGTCTATATCCCTCCCATTTCTGATGGTTTCCTTTGCTGCATATCTTGCTTTCCGGGTTATCGAATCCACCTATGTGGCCATATCTATTGTATAAAAAGTGTGGAGCACAAAAACCCTTTGCCAGGTCCGGATTGTGGACCATCCTGATTATCTTCAGTGAGTCTAAAAACCTGTGTACGGCTACAGTTCTTGGGGCAACCAGGTATTTTAGTCTTAAAGGCACTTCATCATTTCTAATGTACCCGGCTATCTCCTCCAAGGTCGGGGTGAGTTCAAAGTCTGAGAAATAGAAGACGTTGACAAACCAGTAAGTCCTTTCAAACATTTGTTGACCTCGCTCTGTCCTTCTTTGCCTAGATCGTTCCACCACAGACGCAACTCCAGGGGAATTTTATTCATGATTGAGAAAGGTTCATTTTGAATCGTGCTCATCCTGCACATTTATTAAGACGATTTAATCACTTATTTGACCTAGAAAGAAAAATGACACTATTATTTTTCAAATTTCTAATCTAAAACAAACAGGCGATTTTGCAGATATGGCCTTTTAGCACCTCGAGAAGAGGATTTTAAGGCTGTACCTGCTAACCATTGAAAATGACCCAAGGTGACTGTTTTTGCAAAAACGGCCTTCCGGCGCCCTTTTAGGGACATTCGGTTTATTTTTGGCAAGAATGGCGTCACCCGACTTATTCATGACAAAATTAAAATTTTTGTTGTTTTGGGCTATTTTTGCAAAGGGGAGGTTGGACCCGATAAGGGTTGCCTACGTATCTCACATCCGGTGAGAATCAAACCAGCGTAGTTCGGGCCAATAAAACAAACTATTTCGGAAAACAATACTCCTTTTGTATATATTTTTTTTCAACAAGCTATTTGAAAATAAAACTCTTTAGTTTTTTTTTCTTTTTCTTGACCAATAAAGCAAAATATTTTTTTTTGAAACCAAATTTTCTTTTCCCCTTTTCTTTATTTTTTTTTATTTTTCTCAAAAATTCGACAGAGTTTCGATACTATTTTAACATTGGTTATTTTTCTAAAACGGATAATTAACTCTCTATACTGATATTTCTTTCTTTTTCAATTTTTACAAATACTTCAAAGCCGGCCCGCATGCAAGTCTGAGACAAATAAATGCACATGCAACACGTGAGATGCATCAGGATGGTCTTTTCATTTCAGGTTACCTGTACTAGACGGACCCAACCCCTGTATTGAGTCCCCTCGGCAAATACACGTGATGCAAATAAGCGTTCCTACTAGGGATCTAGCATGAAGTCGAGTTGTTCTAGGTTTAAAACTTGGGTATATGTCCTAGACTGTGTACCCGAGCAGACAACTTGAGTCGAGGATGGGGCTACGTACCGGGGACCCTCAAGATCGTCCGGCTTAGTAACTTGTCCGAGCCTGTTTCCTATTTCAGGGTATGACACTAACAGAATAGAGAGTCTCAACCAGTAAGCACATCCCCGGAGGTGAAAAGAGAAGGGTTTCGGCACAGTTTATATACAGTTCAGATAATATCAAAGCGGTAAAGCATCACATTTAGCATGAAACATGTAGGAAAATCAGATAAAGCCATACATAACAATTATTTTAAGCTCGAATTCTTAAACCGTGAACCGAAGTTCTGGGTTTGTATCCCCAGCAGAGTCGCCAGAGCTGTCACACCTCCTTTTTCGCTACACCCGCAAGGGGGTAAAATAGTTTTTTTCAATTAAAGTACGATCGAAATGGGATTTGTTTATTAAGATTAAGAGTTGCCACTTGGGAGATTTATGGTGTCCTGAGTCACCAGTTGAATCCCGAATCGAGGAAAATATGACTCTGTTTAACAGTACGTGATTCAGAAATCTGAGTAAGAAATTCGGTTAACCCAGAAGAAGGTGTTAGGCATTCCCGAATTCCGTGGTTCTAGCACGGTCGCTCAACTGTCATATTTGGCTTATTTCTTTGATTTTAGTACATGTTTTGACCTATGTGTTTTTAACTTTGAACCGCTTTTATTATTATTATTTTAAGAGAATTGCAACGTTGTAAAAATATATCTCAAACCGCGTCACATAAATGCACCTGCGATTTTTGACACATTTCGACTTTGCTGAGATTTGGATTTGGGTCACATAAATGTGCACCCGTATTTAAGAAGGTAAAATTATTAAAAATGCGCCTAAAGCGTCTAACGCATTATTATCTTTGGGGAAAGCCGTAAAATTCGCTAAACGGCCCATCCCGAATTCTAATTATTTTAATATAACCATTTATTGAGGGCCACGCAATTTATGCGTTTTATTTGGCGAGGCTCGTCTCATTTATTATTTAAAAGGCAAACTTAAAAGCAACTATGATTCTTTATTTCTATTTGTCTCTAATAATAAGAGAACGAATCCTAATTAATCAGCATATCAATGTATCATTGTTAAGATATTTAAAGGAATGTTGAATTTAAACAAATCACAACCTCAACGAAACCTCAGTGTTTTGGGCCTGAAAACTGGCCCCAAACATGTTCACCTGCCTGTTCGAAGAAGCACTGCCCATATGTGGCCTTATGCAGACGGGATCAGGCCCAAGCTCAGAGACTAGGCTATTGATAGCTCATTCATTTTAAACCAAATAACACATAAATTCAATCAAAGACAAAGAGATGTTGGATTTATTTCAAGTTATTCTAAACACGTTCAATAATTGGTGATAACACTTTCAATTGGATTTACTTGCTGCCTAAATTGAATTATCCAACTCACTGACCGAACTTAACAACTTTGAACATTTGTTTTTTTTTTACTGATTTTCATTCAAACGCTAATATTAACTTGAAAATATTTCGAGTTCACATAGTAATCAGTGGTAAAATTATTGAAGCACGTTTAGTAAGCCCAGGCTATCATGAATAGAAACCTATGCACTGATGTTTGCAAATTATTCTATGCTAAGGATATTATTCTAGAATGGACACACTCAAATCCACCTTCAGCAGTCCAGGGAAGTTCAGAGTTCATATTATTACAAATCGAGTCTAAGCTATATCAAACCAATACACATCAGCTAACAGTATCTAACAATTGATATACAACATCCACATAAGTGCAAATCACAAAACAGGGAAGGAGAGCCATGCTTTATTTTATTCCCAATTTTGACAGCTACATTGAAACACTGTGAGATGTGTACCTGAAAATTGCAATACAATGAGAAAGTAGTAGATCAGCAGTAGCAAATAGCAAGTAGCAGCCAATTTCAACCCAAAATGATCTCAAGAGAACCCATCAGATATTTTAACACTAAATCAAGCAGAGACCCAACCAAAATAGCTCGAATAACACCAAATGGACTCGAAAATACACCTAGAACACCTCTAAAACTTCAGCAGAGCAAAATTCAACTAAAAACCAACTTAATTAGGCCCCAAAATCACTCGAAATGAACCTCTGAACCTCAACAACCAAAGATCAAACTGGAACGTGTGAATCCATAACCAAAGCTTGAAACTAACATAAGGTTTTTCAATGGAACAGTATTTTTTGGATTTTTTGAAGGTTTTCTAGTGTTTTTGACTTTTGGAATATTTGAATTTCAAATTCAGATCTGAAAACTAGAGAGCACTTTTTGGGGGAAATTTTTTGGATCTCAAAACTTGTTATTCAAGGCAAAGAGCATGCCCTTTTATAGGCACAAAAGGTGCAGCCTCGGATTTCAGTTTTTATACATTAGTCCCTATGTTATTTTCAGTTTTTTGCCTACTTAATCCTTTATTCCCTGACTTGTTACCCAAGTTACACCCCTAAGTTACCAAAAATCTGATTTGAGCTTATCTAGAAAGTTATAGTAGCTTCCAATTCAATTATTTAAAGATTCTCTTGCCCCCACATACCTAAACTACCCCTGCACTTGAACTAGAATTACAACTATAACTAAACAATTTCCTAAACTCTGAATTGCCAACTATTGAAGAGCAATCCCAATTAAACTTGAGCTCAGCATTAATGATCAGACTAACTAAAATAATCCTAATAACTACTTGAACCAACATTGAATTTATAGAACAAAACATACTTAACTAGTTCAAATGGCTACTAATTGCTAATTACTGAACTACTACTAAACAAATATTGTTTTGACACACAAAATCAACTATTGAAATCCTAACTAATCCTAATCCAATTACAACCCGAAGAAAGTACTATAAACAAATACATCAAAATTGAATCGAATCCAATTTAAACTAGCAATTCGAACTAATCAGAATTAACCGAGTCTTAACAATAAAACAAAAATCAAAATTAAGCTAACATGAACCAATTAACTGAACAGATGAAAATTAATCCAAAGAATTAAACGTTCTAGGTCTGAGGATTCAAATCGAATTGGAAGCAAAGCCAAACAATTGCATTACAGATAATCAAACACATAAAAAAACAGAAAGAAAAATTAAAAAGAAAACTCACTGATTTTCGGACTCCACAAGAATGCCTTTCGAAATTGACTTCCAGTTAATATTATATGTCTATTTTGTCAAAAATAGGCCTATAATCTTAACTATAACTCACTCGACCTTGAAAATTCTCAAAACAAGCTCGAACCGTATGAACCCTAGATCCGCAATTCGACGAGTTTTACTCGGATTCGAGAAATTTTGGTTAGGAATTAGGAGTGAGGATGGTCAGGGGAGTGTAAGGTACAAATTTGGGGCCGTTTGGACAAGGTAAGGTTTTTGGTCAGATATTCGAATCAATATTCGAAGCATTTAGTGATGATCCGAGAGAAACGAAATATAGATTGGGAATGAGGGGAGTGAGGGGATGTTAATCTGGGGTTGACTTGCGGTGGCGCCGCCGTGGACGGCGGAGGTAGCGTCTCTGTTTTTGGATATTCGAAGAGGTGGGCTTGGAGTTGAAGGAAAATATGGTGGGATTCGAGATGAGGAGGAAGATGAGGTTCAGGGGTGTATTTTTGGGGTTCATCGGAGCAGCACAGCGGCGGAGGCGATTTTCGGCCGGCGGCTTGCGGCGGAATGTGGTGGTGACATTACAGGGGTTCTGAGACGACGATGAGAGGGGGGAGGGGTAAGGTTAGGACGATTTTATATTAAGGGAGATTAGTTCCTGGCCGTCTGATCTGATGAACCTCGACGGCCAGGATTGAGAGACGACGAAACGACGTCGTTCAGTTAATAGGGTGGGCAGACCGGGTTTGGGGTACTGTGCTGGGTCTTCTAAGGGTTAATTTTGTTTGGGCCAGGCGAAAATTGGTTAAACCGGCCCAAATCGATCCCCCTTTGAAACAACCTCTTTTTAATATGTTTTCTTTTGTTTTTCTTTCTCATTTTATTTTCTTTTTCTTATTTTGTATTTATATATATTTTTTGATTTTTATTAAAATGAAAAATAAAAAGTCAAATACCAAATTAACTCTAAAATTATATTATTTAATTTTTAAAATTAACTAATTTCTAATTTTAAACTAAAACTTAAGACAAATTCTAAAAATTGAAAGTAAAAGTGCAAAGAACCATTTTTTTTGTCATTTTCTTTATATTTTGTTTGCAAACAACTTAACCACTAATTAATCCTAAAATATGAAATTAAATCCTAAATACAAATATCACGTGTATTTTTTTTATATTTTTCGTATGAATTAAAATGCATAAATAAAATGCAAACAATTAACAGAAAATAACACAAAATTCACAAAATTCTAAAATAGTGAAAGAAAAATCATTTTGTTTGAATTTTGGGAATAATTCACTTAGGGAAAAAATCACGTGCTCACATAAGTCTCCACTCTTTTCTTCCCCTTCATCAGCATGGCAACAAGAGGCATCAGTACCCCCATGGGAATCTTTGTGCCAAACCAGCATGGCAAGTAATCCTCCAAGGTCACTAGATGTCGTGGCTTTTGAGGGTGGTGCACCTCCACTTTTGCTTTCCCCAAACGCCTAATTGGATTATGTTTTGTTGGTCTTTTTACCATCATTTTCCTTGTTGGTTTTTCTACTGATTCTTTTCATGGGCTCCTTTTATAGCGCCTAAAGACGAGTCACCAACGTCCAACCTTCATCATCATCAAGTTGATCGACTTCAAATTTGTTGTTCTCCAGTAATCCTTCATCTTTACTTTCTTTAAAACCACATAATTCATCCGTACTAAATGAGCCAAAGGTGATAGAGACTTGGTTTACGCTCGCATTCTCATCTTCAAGCACTATTTTCTTTTCACGAGCCAAGTCCATAACTTTATCCTTGATGACAAAGCACTTCTCTAGGGGGTGGCTCACAAGTCGATGGTATTTGCAGTAATTTGGGTCATTCGTTTTACCAGCTTCATTCGTCGCTTCATCTCTAGAAGCTTAACGAGATTTAACTCGAGGAGTTCTTCAAAGATTGCTGGCATATCAGAATCCATAAATCGTTACTCCTTCTCTTGCATTTCTTTTAGAGTCAACTTCCCACTTGGTTTATCATGAAAAGAAGTGGATTTCATACTCTGCTTCTTGATCACCTTTGTTGTGAACTTCACAGGTGATATGCTGACATTCACAACCTCTTTGTTTTCAGATCTGGGTACAAACTTGCTCCATTTCCCGACTTCTTGCTTGTCACTCCCTTTGCGAGGCTCATAGATAGGCAGCCTTTTATTTCCAGCGGAGGCCATGCTTAACTCCATGTCATGAGCACGAGTCGCAAGTTCTTCAAATGTGCTTAGGCTTGATACCTTGCAAGATGTAGCGGAGTCCCTAATACATGCCTTGGATGTACATCTCTATTCCATAAGCTTCACTAAGTCTCTCTTTGCAGTTGAGGCTTGCATTCCTGCAATGAATGATAAAGTCAATAACTGATTCTCCCTTTTGTTGATGAGTATTTGTAAGTTCTATACACTCACAGTATATCTCGTTCTATAAAAGCAATTGAGGAACTCTTTCTCTAGTTGATCCAAGCTATCAATAGATCCAACCTCGAGGTATGTGTGCAAGTCAAAAGAATTTCCTTTTAGCGAGCGAACAAACTCCTTGACGAGGTAATCTCCATAAGTCCCAACATTGTTGCAGGTCTCGATGAAGTGTGCCACATGTTGCTTTGGATTACTTTTTCCATCAAACTGTTGAAGCTTTGGAGGTTGATAACCATAATGCATCTTCAACATATAGACCCTTGCAATGTACGATTTTGCATATGTAAGGGAGGACTTGGCAACAACTTCATACTTGTTCTTAATGGTTCCCTCAATGAACTCCTTTAATTGATCGATTAGAATCATCCCTTACGATGAGACATTGATAGCCTTGGCGGATGCTACTTGTCTTTTGGGAAAATCACTCTCTGGAACTTCTGGGAGCTTGCCAAGTGTGTGGGTAGATTCTTCTTCCATCAAGATTCCCACCCTATCTATTAGCTTGTCGATTCTAGCATCTTGATTTTGCATGCACTTGGTCAAGCCAACGATTGCTTCCATCAAGTTTGCCAACTTCTTCTCCACAGATGAAGTGTTTGTCACTGTGGCTTGCATGATCGTCGTGGACGATGGAGAGTAGCATGGGACGATGGAGAGTAGCATGGATTTTCACACAGATTGATCCTTGATTGGCCCATGCTATGTTGTGTAAGTGCGGAGGATCCATCACTTGAAGCATCATAATCTTCCTTCACAACAGAGTGCTTGGATCCGGAGAGGTCAATCAGAGCAAGAGATTTCTTGATCTTTTCAGCAACATCGCCTCCTACTTCAAGTGTGTTTGTGGAAGATCTTGCTCCTTTTGAGGATGAAGATCCGATAATAGGGGTTGATGCGGATGACACTTGTGGTGCTTGTTGTCCTAACGAGCTTATTTTGCTCTTTGTAACTAGTCCAAAACTTCCAAAGGTAACATTGAGGATGCTTTCCACATCAGCATAGAACCTGGACACCCTTGGTGGAAGTTGAATTGGAGTTGATTTTCTTTGAAGCCATTTCAATGTTCTTGAACTTTGGTGATTGAAAAGTTGAGATGAGAGGTAGAGATTGTCCCATTGGGCGTGCCAGAGTTTGTAGACAATAAATTGCGTCGAGAAAATAAAATCAGGGCAAAAAAATATTGCAAAAATCGTAGTATTTTATTTCAATATTTGAGTGTTACAATCTCTATGAATCCTCTGATTCTTCTTTCCAATAGTAAATAAATTCATGGGCTTTCGAGCTTGATCTTGAATCTATGTTTGTTGCCACAAACGATGATATTCAATTCAACTAGTACGAACTTTGATTCGAACTCGTACTCCTTGAACCTTGATTTGTTCTTCGTTCTTGAGCTTGAACTTGATTTGTTCTTCGTCTTGAGCTTGAACTTGATTTCTTGAACTTGAACTTGATTGCTTGAAGCTTGAAACTTGTGGATGAATTTGCAGCGTTTGATCCACGAGCTCTTTCTTGCTTCTTGTTATAACTTCTGGTGTCTTTTCTGAGTTACGAAGACCCCTATTTATAGTTGTGGAAGGGATGGGTTGTGATAAGAACAAACTCTTTCCGACCAATCAAATTAAAGTGTGACATGACCTCATTTGATTGGCCAGAACATGTCACTTGCACACATGGCACAATTTCATTAGCCCTTTAATGTGACTTGGCATGCCTTGTCATTTTGACACATGACACGGTGTTATTGGCTCTTCCATTTGACTTGGCGTGCCACGTCATTTGACATGTGACACCAAACTAGGCCTTTAGGAAGATGATATATTGCGCCTAATAAAGTGGCTCATCATTTGTAGCCCAACTATATGGGCTAGCCCAATCAATATTATTAGACTTAAATAATTAATTTAATTATACTGGCTCATAATTTTTCATTTGAACTAATATATTTAAAATAGACAAAATATTTTATTGAATTTAAATTCAATAACTTTTGCATGCCTACACTTTATATAGTAGAAATCTAAATTTGAACTAGTCCCCTATTGAAAATTATATTACTAGTAAATTATTATATTAATAATGAAAATAAAGATTCTTGTATTTTAGAAGAAAGAAAAATAAAAAGGAGAAAAATGATGTAGAATTGTAGATCAGAAATCCCTCGTGGAGACATCAAGAAAACAAAACCCTTTTATTTCTTCTTCTTTTTACAACAACAATATTCCTCATCTCTCTCAATCTGAATCTTTTCTCTGGACCAACATTCCCAGCCCCACCATCACTTGAAAATCTAGAAATTATTTCTTTAATTTCCCTTCATTCTTTCCCCACCCCCCCTAAAATCTAACAGTAGCATGATGATTCAGAGAAGCAAAATCTTATTGCTTGTCCTAATTTTGGGGTTTATAGCGACCCAAGTGAAATCCCTTAGATTTGATCTGCAATCTGGTCAGACCAAATGTATAGCTGAAGACATTAAAAGCCATGCTATGACTGTAGGCAAATACCATATCGTTAACCCCAATGAAGGCTACCCTTTGCCTGATTCTCACAAAGTTACAGTCAGGGTAATTTTTTCTTGTTACTATTTTTCTATTGATTTATGTGCTATTTAAGTAAATGGGGTTTCATTATTTTATCTGCTTTAAAGTTTGTCTTTTTGTGAACTGTGAATGGTTTGTGCTTGTTGGATGTTTTGGTTAGAACTGTGAATTTTATGCTGGAGTTGTAAAGATTTAATTTTATTGATTTATGTGCTATTTAAGCAAATGGGGTTTCCTTATTTTATCTGCTTATGTTAAAGTTTGAGTCCTTTTGTGAATTGTGAATGGTGTGCATGTTGTATGTATTGGTTAGAACTGTGAATTTTATGCTGGAGTTGTAAAGATTCAATTTTATTGATTTATGTGCTATTTAAGCAAACGGGTTTCCTTATCTTATCTGCTTATGTTGAAGTTTAAGTCTTTTTGTGAATTGTGAATGGATTGTGCATGTTAGATGTTTTGGTTAGAACTGTGAATTTTATGCTGGAGTTGTAAAGATTCAATTTTATTGATTTATTTGCTATTAAAGCAAAAGGGTCTTAATTATTTAATCTTATTATGTTGAAATTTGAGTCCTTTTGTGGATCTTTGGCTAACCAAGAATGGTCCGTAAATGTTGGATTTTTTGGTTAGAACTGTGAATTTTATATTGGAGATATAAAATTTTAATTTTAATTGATTTATTTACTATATATGCAAATGGCTCTTCTTCTTTTTTTGATCTTTTTATGGTAAAAAAATTGAGCTTTCGGTCAATTCTTGGGTAACCAAGAGTGGTTTGTACATGTTAGATGTTTTAGTTAGAACTGTGAATTGGAGTTGTAACGATCAATTTTGAATTTACCAATCAATCAACGTGCTTCAATCTCTGTATGTTTCGGTCTATACTGGCCCATTTCACTCCAATACCCGTGGAAGCTTGAGTTGTTTAGGTATTAGTAAAAAAATATATTTGATTGATTATTTTGTTCAAATGAATATGCTTCTTCTGGTTTTGATGAAGATGAACTAACAACTGATTTGTGCAATTTAGGTGACATCAACATATGGAAATACTTATCACCAATCCGACAATGTTGCTGAAGGGAATTTTGCTTTTGAGACTGCGGAAGCTGGGGATTATATGACTTGCTTCTTTGCTGCTGATCACAAACCCCCTGTAACTGTTACCCTCGATTTTGACTGGAAGACTGGCTTTGCTGCTAAGGATTGGACAAATGTTGCCAAGAAAGGCTCTGTTGAAGTAAGCCCAATTCATCTTTTATCTACCTGCTAATGTATCTCAATTCCACATATACTTTTAATGCATTTGCCTAGACGATATGGCAGTTTGTACTCATCCTTAGGTTTAATGACAAATAGCCTTAGACTGGAACAGTATAGCTCATAAGTTACCATTATGCATGATAGAGCGTTCTACGGAAAATGAGAAGTCTCATAGACTGCATCATTAGTTCAAGCCAACCATTTGATTTTGTCACTTTTCCTTATTTTAACCTTTCCATGAGAAGAAACAATTAAAATTCGGGTTGCTGTTTAGTTTGAAGGCTTTCAATTTGTTGATAGATAAGGTATTGTTTAGCTGATTCCAACTAATTTAGAATTAGGAACAGTTGTTATATACCAGAATTTGGGAACGTCTTATATACTTTCAGTTCTGTGCTTGCACAGTGGTCATTGCCTCTGTTATCTTGCCTCTATTGCATACATGCGCTCGTTGCGGTCCTCATCCGCCATCTCCTTCGAGGAGTGATATTCAGTTGGTTACTGCATGTGGATCATAGCTTCCGGAATGTGGTCAAGAGTTTGAGACCCTTTTTTTGATTGAGAAAAAGAGAGTCGAGTCCTCTCACCCCGTTAGTGCCCTCAATTTTGGAATCTCTACTAGATGAAACTCGTTTTAAAGAGAGTTTATCAACTGAATGAATGGCTTTAAAACGAATGGTATGCCAAAAAAAGTGCTAATAAATTTATCATTTCACATTTTTATCAAGGTATTAGTATACTGTGCATTTGTTTGCGCATATAATGAGATTCATGTTGCGGTATGCATGTAAGCATGAACTATAGGAGTTAGTGTCTACTGCTTTTGCTGGAGAATCTACTACAGCAAATGATGTTGTAAGCACTTCTATTTTCCTCCTCGGGAATAGAATAGAAGGGAGAATAAGCTATAAACATTTTACCCTTATAAAGGCGTGACTTGGATAAGGCAGATATTATTGGCAAATTTTTGTTAGTTTCAGTATAAGAATAAAAAGGCAACAAGGCCATTAGGCTCTTAGTAAATTTTATTTTAGTTGCAGGTCATTCTGTCATCAAAAGATGTAGTGAAATAAAACCACCTCATTAGAATTTTAATACCTTACAGCCCATGGCTCAATCGTCAAGAGAGGTAGATGAAAGGATGCATGCTTCCGAAAGTGTTATAGATTTAGTTCTTGGAATGCGTTTTTGTGTCTCAGAGAGAGGGAGTTGTAAGAACAAGCATTTCCTTCTTAGAGCATCATGAAGTAACTCATGCCTGACGTGTATTTTATGGTCTCTTTATCTTTCTGTATCTAATAATTGCTTCTTTCGACTTATTTTATTTAAGAAAAAAGTAGTACTACTTTTGTATGAATGAGTTTTACATTTGGACCAATCCAAATGGAGAAAAAGAAAATAACAACAACATACCCAGTAAATCCCACTAGTGGGGTATGGGGAGAGTATAGTATACGCAGACCTTACCTCTACCCCGAAAAGAGCAGGGAGGTTGTTTCCAGGAGACTCTCGGCTCAGGGAACGCAATAATATCAGGAACGAAATACGAGAAAAGACATGTAACAATAAAAGATACCAGAAAGAAAAGAAAATAACCACAACAAATAAGTGAAAGGACAATAACACAAAACTATGCAAAACACCAATGTGAATACAACAAAGACCGCTAACAAATCTAACGACACTCTAACAGACTACCCGGTAGAAAGAGGGAAGAACTCTCGACTCACCCCTAGCCTACCACCCTAATGCTCGACCTCCACGTGTTCCTATCAAGAGTCATGTCCTCGGAAATCTGAAGTCGCGCCATGTCCTGCCTGATCACCTCGCTCCAGAACTTCTTAGGCCGCCCTCCGCCTCTTCTCGTACCTGCCAAAGTCAACCGCTCACACCTCCTAACCGGTGCATCTAGGCTTCTCCTCCATACATGTCCGAACCATCTAAGCCGCGCTTCCCGCATCTTGTCGTCCACGGAAGCCACGCCCACCCTCTCCCGAATATCTTCATTCTGAATATTTTCCAGCCTAGTGTGCCCACACATCCATCTCAACTTCCTCATTTCTGCTACTTTCATCTTCTGGATATGTGAAATATTGACTGGCCAACACTCAGCTCCATACAACATGGCCGGTCTAACCACCGCTTTATAGAACTTACCTTTGAGTTTCGGTGGCACATTCTTGTCACACAGGACTCCAGACGCTAACCTCCATTTCATCCACCCCACTCCTATGAGAAAAGGAAAATAAACTGCTGTAAAATCAGATGCAACAAGTGTATGTTATATGTCTAATTGTTCAATGATAGCATACATGTAGATATAGAACACATTCATGGGCTGATTGTTGAGTCTTTGTTTTAGATTCGGAGTGTATTTCTGGCGAGTGTGGCTATATACTTGGAATTTGCATTGTTTAAGACTTACGTTATTTCTCACCACAAAAAAAAAAAAAAAAAAGAAAAAATA
>MU742452.1:47435-60287 GCA_026770625.1 Nicotiana glauca
AAATCCTATCGCCATTCCTAATGAAGAAAGGCTAATGTTTCATGGAATCTTTTCTATAAAGTAAATAACTTTTTGGAAAAGTCTCGCGTATGTAGTAGTTACACAAAGAAAAGAGATGACAATACAATGTAGGTAAGTCTACTTAACAAGGCTAGAGCAGATGGGTCAAATTGAGTAGTTTTAAGTTTCCCGCTTCCAACCAAGAGGGGTTGCTCTGATGGTAAGCAACCCCCACTTCCAACCAAGAGGTTGTGAGTTCGAGTCTCCCCAAGAGCAAGGTGGGAAGTTCTTGGAGGGAAGGATGCCGGGGGTCTATTTGGAAACAGCCTCTCTACCCCAGGGTAGGGGTAAGGTCTGCGTACACACTACCCTCCCCAGACCCCACTAAGTGGGATTATACTGGGTTGTTGTTGTTGTTGTTGTTGTTGTAAGTTTCCCGCTTATAGATTTATAGTTTTAAGTTTTCTGATGCTAAGTTTCCAATTCCTATTCCTATTTACTAACATATACTTCCTTATGGAATTCTTTCTTTTTCCGTGTGGGAGAAGTCTTCCATAACATTTATTTAACACTTAATATATCACTTTGCTGGTTCTTTCCCATAGAAAAGCAGTTCATTGCTACTTGTGCATCCTTGGAACCTTGGTGCCTCCACCAAAACCGCTACCTAAGAGAGGCATAGCGCCAAAATTATGCTGCACCTAGCTTTAGGACTTAACTGCAAATCAAGCACGGCCTTTTAACAACACGGGAAATGTAAGAACAAGATCAGTTAGTTAATAAATAACTCCGCTAGACATCAACCACAGACCTGGATGGCAACAGAGGTAAGAGCCCAATATATATGCTAGCTAATACATCTTTTAATCTAAGAACAAGTAGATGCATCAAATGCCGATAACTACAAGCTTTTTAAATGGCAAACGACCATTATGAGATATTAGATATATCAAAAGGACTTTAATGAGTAAAACTCACATAAGATAGTCCACCATATGTCTTTAACAATTCAATCATGCCATGTTTCTTAGCTCCTTCTGCGTCGGCTAGAGGCTGTCACAAACAATTGAAAACTTAGGTAAAAACAGCAGATAGTGAAACTGATTGAGAGTCAAGGATTGCATCGAAAAGTCAGTGTCACAACAGGCACATGGAAAAGATTCAAAATGTAGATGAACACACAAAACCAGAGCGATATGGATGACATTCGATTCTCCTACGGAAAGCGGATAACTCGCACTCTTTTAAATCACACTCTTAATTTTACATGCATTCATAAATGAACTATCAATTGGATCATCAATGCCTCTAAACAAGGTCAGTTACAGCTAACAATGTAAAAACTATTCTTATTAACTACAAAATAGCAGGACTAAACCGGCACCCAAGGATGTAGCCTAGTGGTAAATGAAGTGGACGGAAATCTTGGAGACAAGAGCTCAAATTCTGCTCGGTGATTTCTTCCTATCTGCATATGCTGGTGGGAAGTACCACGTGTCCAGTGGAATAGTCTATTCGTGTTAATACTGCAACTTATCACAAGACATCATTTAATAGCTGAAGACTCAAATCCAAATTCCTGATGATTAAATTTTCATTTCATTAACAAGATATAACTTCAGTAAGATTCATGAGAAAATAACAGCAGCTAAGAGATCAACAGCTATTATAGTTACTCCAAAATCAGTAAGAGGTAAAACAAATTACAGTGATACTACCAATTATCAGTTTCATAATTCATATATACACAAACAACTAATACAAGTGTATACACATAACATGTACTATGCAAACTTTACCAAAATAAGCAAATGCACAAATCTTACTGTGTTTCTCCAACGATCCTGAGCGTTGACGTCCGCGCCATAATCGATCAAGCACTTCGCAACATCGATCCAGCCATGTAACGCCGCGACATGAAGCGGAGTGCGATTATCATAATCCCTAGCTTGAACAAGCGTCCGATCTTCTTCTAGAAGCTTCCGGACCGCAGCTGCATCGTTATGGTGAGCGTGCCATAGAATTTGCGATGTTTTGCTTACTCTTGACTTCTCCTTCTTCTTCTCCGTTGACGCTGCTACCGGTGCGACAGCTTCTCCGCCGCCGGCAGCGGAGCCGGAGCTTCCTTCGCTTCCGCTCATTTTGGATGGATCGCTGCGTGTGTGTGAAAAATCTCCTTTTTGCAACTGACTCGTGTGTGTTCCGTTTCTTTTGAATGCGTGTGTGCGTGTTAGTTTTGAGTCTGTTTCTTCTTCTGTATTTATTTGAGAAACAGATTAAATTAAAGTCTGTTTTTTTTTTAAAAAGTGAATAATGGGATATTCTTTTATTATTATTACTTTGTCAATAGAATTTGATTCTTTTCAAACACATTTGTTAATGATTTTTTGAATCAATCAATAGATTGAGGGCAAATAAACTTTTCAAAAAAGATGGTATCTTACTCGTTGTCGAATAGCCAAGGCTAATTGTCGAATTTGGAAATCTCGTTTTAAATTCGATGCTTCAATCGCTAATCTATATTATATTAAAAGGAGATTAGTTTGCAATGTGGTTAAGCCAAGTGACAAGCTATTATATTAAAAGGAGAGTAGTTTGCAATGTGGTTAAGCCACGTGACAAGCTAAAAGAAGCCACTTGACAATTTTAAGACAACATAAAAAATTTGAATTATAAATTGAAAAATATTTAATGGAAGTATAATTTAGTTATGGTAGGAATTCTTTTTAAGAAAGACTTAATTAAATAAATATTTTTTATCTTACATCTATATTATATTAAAGAAAATAGAGTAAAAACGTTCATAAAATAATCAAAGCCAAATATTTTAAAATTTAAACAAAAAATGTTCTCTTTCGAGAACCTGTTGGAAGTCCAAATCACAAAAATATTTTGTAAGTAACTTTAATTAAAATTTGGATTATAAATGAAAAAATATTTAATGAAAGTATAATTTAGTTATGATAGGAATTCTTTTTAAGAAAAACTTAATTAATAAATATTTTGTATCTAAATAAATATCTATATTATATTAAAGAAAATAGACTAAAAAAGTTCATAAAATAATCAAAGCCAAATATTTTAAAATTTAAACAAAACATGTTCTCTTTTAAGAACCCGTTGGACGTCCAAATAACAAAAATATTTTGTAAGTATCCTTAATTAAATTTATATCTAATTCAATTATGGTAGGTATTTTTTTTTTTTTTAGAAAGAATCAATTAATATAATTTTAAGTACCTTACACATTAATGTTAAGTTGAAATGATAATTCTACGTTTAGTACAAACTTTGTATCTGATTTTATTTGCGAGCAATATACATTGATATATGTATCATTTAGCTATGGTCGGTATTCTTTTTTAAGAAAGAATTAATTAAATATAAATTTTGTATCTAAATAAATAGTTTGTATCTTATATCTATATTATATTAAAGAAAATAGATGAAAAAGTTCATAATTAAGGAAGATCATACGTTCAAATTTCTGCCAAAGATCCTTATAAATTGATTTACTACTATAGTCTTTTCTTACAAATCTTTATTTAAGCAACTTTTACTTAGGTTTGGCTTCTCTACATTACTTAGGGTTTAGCTCTCACACAAAGTTCGCCAAATTATGGCTCCAAACTATAACTATATCAGCGAAATAGCAATGTCCAAAATGAGTTGGAATTTGAAAGTTCGTGTTGTTAGATTGTGGCACATTCCAGACCGCGAGAAACCAGAAAATTCTAATTCCTTTGAATTAATTATTCAAGATAAAAAGGTGCATACTCTTTTACATGTTGTTATTTTTTTCGAGTTGTGATGTATTTTCTTCAACTTATGCGCCTTACTAACTTCTTTTCACATTTTTTTATTTTAGGGCGATCAAATTCATGCAACTATTGGAAGAGCTGTTATGCGTATTTTCAAAACATAAATACATGAAATGTGATTGTATGTTATGAAAAACTTTGTGGTTGGACCAAAAAATACGAAAATTAAGACCAACAAACATAAATTGAAACTGACATTCTCTCATAGGACGAGTGTGGATAAAATTAGTGATCCACAATTTAGTTTGAATATTTTTAACTTTAAGCCTTTTCAGCATCTCACAAATCAAGTTGAGGTTGATGAGAATGAATTATTCGGTAATTGTTTACCTTTCGCTATTTTTTGTTGAATGTTTTATCACCTTATTCATAACTATTATTTAAATATGGCAGATGTCATAGGAGAAGTTATTAGTCACGGTAACGTAGAATCGTATAACCAAGGTGGTAAAACAAGTACCTTTATGAACTTGGCGCTCGAGGATCATGAGTACGCTTGCAACTATGAATTGAATTAGTTATAGAATCAATCACTATTATTTTCTCATTATTAATTTGTGTATTTTACATATAGGAGGAATAATATTTCAACAACATTTTCGGGGTTATTTGTTGTTTGTTGTTACTCTTATAGGTTTTGATTGAACAATAGTTGTATTGATATACTTTTTTAATCTTTTACTGAATATGATTCATAATTTAGTTGTTGTGTGTAGGTTATGGTTGAAGGTTTGTCAGATGTAGATCTCACTTATCAGAATCAACCAGCTGCTCAAGCTTCTTGTGCTAATGCTGCAGGAACAACTTTTGGTGTAATTCAACAAGTTGTTTATAAAGGAAAATACAAGAAAAAGGATTTTTTCCCTTTTTATTTTCTTTTTTTTTAAAAGTATATTTAGTTCGTAATTAAGACAAGAGAGCCGTAGATTCAATTTTATTGTTCAGACTAAGTGATTGCTTGAGCATGTGGTGTGACTGGAATCGCCTGGCCTAGCAATGCTAATTAAAGACAGAAATTGTTATCCCCGTTATTCAATGTATATCTTTCTCTTTTTCTCCATTAGAACTGTCAATTATGTGTTTTTATTGTCACATTTAGCAAACTTAAACGTTCAATATTTATGTTTGAACTTTATATAGGTTCCCGTTAATCTTATTACTTCAGTAAAAGTATGTAGTTCAGTAAAAGCGGCAAGGTTTATTTTCATAAAATACCCGATGAGGTCATTCATAGCTTGATAATTATGTCAGTGTCATTAAATGAGGAAGGATTGTTCTTTACCTGCAACACTAACTATTAGTCCAATTGTGAAAATTTAAAAGGGGATTACACTTAAAGTTACTGGAGGGTAATGCTTCAAAAGTACCATCCTTGCATAGCGCGAGTTTTAATACTAGTGATTAATAATAAGATTTACTTGAAGACTGATTAAGGAAAAATGTGATATTAGCATTTTGTTTTGAATTAAGCAATATTGTGTAGCTAGAGTGATATCTATTGCAACATTTTGATTACATACCCCCCCTAATCATAATGTAAAGAAAGGATTAATGTTAATATTGATCTATAAAATAATAAAGTTATATCTGCGTTACTTGTAGGTCGCCGATTCGCGCCATAAAAGATATGATACTTTATACACTTTAATGATATGTCATAATTCAGATTATCTTGAACAATCTATAAACTTGAAGAGAAGTTGTAACCTTGTTGTTTATCAAGGCCATTAGGCCAACATATTTTTCCAAATACAATTGAACTAATATTTTTTTTCAAAATATTTAAGACTGTAATAAAATCAAATCAAAATCTTAGTAAAGTTAGCAAAAATGGACGGAATACTTTGTGCATTATATTTAAAATATTTTAATAGTATGTCGCAATTCAGATTTATCTTGAATATTCTATAAACTTAGGGAGAAGTTGTCAACTTCTTGTTTATCAAGGCCAACATGTTTTTCCAAAATTTATTTGAACTAATATTTTTTTTCAAAATATATTTAAGACTGTAATAAAACCAAGTCAAAGTCTTAGTAAAGTTAGCAAAAATGGATTGTTTACTTGTTTGAATTGTAATGAAATATGTCATTCTTAAGACTCAAGTCTAGGTTAATTTTTTATTTAAAATATTATCGATTCAATTTATGTGCATCTTAATTAATCAATTGAACGCTTACCTTTCATTAGTATAGGCATAAAATGACTTTGCTATCATCTAATACGAAGATAAGAAAAAAACTACTCACTAACACCTCTATCAGGATTTTCGTAGGTAGCGTTCCTAAGAATTAGAACATGAAGAATTAAGAGAAAGAGAGATGAAGAAGACGACATGCAGAGATGGGAAGAGAAGAGAGGAAGAAAACTCTGTTGTGGAACTGTTTCATTGAAGCTTAGATAAGAAAACTGAAATACACGTGACTGATATATACACCACCTATGCTTAGCTGTCACCAACTAACTAACCTCTCCACTAACTGCTTACTTAACTAACTAACCAACTTATAAATAATACAAAGTATAACTCTTACTTTAGATTTTGTTACTCTCCACACTCCCCCTCAAGCAAGGTGGTGCAAAGACTTTAAGCATCCCTAGCATGGAACAAAGATTTCGTACTGAACTCTGCTTAGCCCTTTGGCTAGTAAATCTGTTGGTTGCTCTTTGGTGGGAATGTACTCGGTTCTTATCAGCCCCTTTTGTATTTTTTTCTCTTATAAAGTGGCAGCCAATCTTTATATGCCTGGTTCTCTCATGGAACACTGAATTGGCTGCTATTTGCATTGCTGCTTTGCTGTCAATGTGAACCTCAACGGGAAGTTCCACCTCTATTCCAACTTCTTTGAACAGCCCCAAAATCTACGTTAACTATGCGTTGTAGAGACCGGGCTTCTATATTCTGACTCAGCTGAGTTTCTAGATATAGTGCTTTGTTTCTTGAACTTCCAGGATATTAGTGAATCACCTAACTTGACAAGAAAGCCTGTTATAGATTTGCAAGAATGTGGACAGGCTGCCCAATCAGCATCACAGTAGGCTGTGATCTTTTTGTCTGCTTTACTTAACAGAAGTACTCCTTGTGCAAGATGTTTTTTTTACATACTTTACCACTCTTAGGGCAGCTTCAAGATGTGATTTCTTTGGTTGATGCGGAAATTGACTTAAGGTTTGGACACTGAATGCAATGCCTGCCTTGGTATGGTTAAGTAGAGTAGTTTGCCTATAAGCCTCCAATAAGAACTTGTATTAGATAGTAACTTACCACCCCCTAGCTTGGACCAGCCAGGCGATCATCAAACTCTTTTGTAGCGAACCTTGCAT
The DNA here is from genome assembly GCA_026770625.1 of Nicotiana glauca. Classification (NCBI taxonomy): domain Eukaryota; kingdom Viridiplantae; phylum Streptophyta; class Magnoliopsida; order Solanales; family Solanaceae; genus Nicotiana; species Nicotiana glauca. The sequence continues at coordinate 54,579 of MU742452.1, forward strand.
TTGTTTCAAGTGGTGTAGCAGCTGGCTTTGCTACTCCCAGTCCTAGCTCAGAGATAAGCTCTAGAGTGTATTTTCTTTGATGCACTTGGACCTTGCAAATTCAATCCTTAAGAAGTATCTTAACTCTCTTAGGTCCTTCATTTTGAAGGCCTGATGTAAAGAAGATTTGGTTTCTCTAATCAATGCTAAATTGTTGCCAGTAATTGTCGACGCCCCCTCTTTCTAAGGCAAAATCGGCCTTGTGACATTTGGGAGGACAACTCGTTCCCTTTTGGGAATTGGATTTGGATTGAAGAGTCGCCACCTAATGATTAAGTGCATTAGGACACTATAAGGGGTTTGAGCTTGAAGAACCAAAGTTTGGGTAAGGGCTAGAAATTATCTCGAGGGGAAGGTGTTAGGCACCCCTCAAGATCCACTAGTGTGGTTCCCGTCCATGTCATATTGTGAATTCACATAATCAAGTAGGCAATTAAAGGCTCAAATAGAAAGAGTTCACATACAATATTACAAGTAAATCGAAACTTGAGAAAGGCAAAGAGGGCAGAAATTTTGTAAAAATGACTTGCATAATTCTACAAAGATAGAGGAAAGCAAATAGAGGGAGGGAGGTCCTAGGTCTATGATTAATATGGATCACATCAACGTAATATCCAGCAATCACTCCTCAGAAGAGGGGTCACACGTGATATTAGTGCACCGGTCATCATATCTATATATACTCTTCCCACCCCGTTCAGGTATTAAAGCGCGGAATGGTATTATTGCTTATTGCATGCTATTACCTGCCCCAATCCCATCAGTATCGGAGGCAGTAAGACTAATAATCCTAAAGAGAGGGGAGTTGGGGCTTTTCAGGGTTTCAAAAGGACAAAAAGTCTAGGCAACAAGCACGAACACATAAACAGTTAGGGGAAAACACATAGCAATTAAGGCTCACACAGGCCTCCTCACTTAAAGGAGCAAATATAGCATGACTTCAGATACTGGTTTGGTCTGAATTAAATAAGGCGTAGGATAGGTTGATTCATCACATATTTTTCGGATGAGGAGTCCGAATTAGCCCTGACTAGATGTAGTTAACAAAACTGATACAGTTAATCAATTACCTACTGGCTTGCCTAGGTGAACTTATAGGCAGGATATCTAACAATGTAGAAGTATACTGATTTTAAGGAAAAGTTTTACTGATTTTAGAAAAAGGATCTGTAGATTTTAAGACTGGCTTTATATTCAACACGAGGCTGGTTCAATTAATCTGATCCTATGGACATGATTTCTAAGTGTCATTGATTTTAATAGTTGCAATAATCCTATATACATGATCTCTAAATTAATTGATTATTATTAAGCCTAAAGTTGTTTGCGTAGTGGAGTATACATGCAGAAGTGCCGAAAGACCTATAGACATGCTTTCTAGATGCTGAAATGCAGGATTATAAAAGGTCATATAGGCAGATTTTCTAAATGCAAAATACAGAGTTGTAAAGGTCCTATAGACAGGTTTTCTAAGTGAAATATGCAGAATCCAAAACATGTCTTTTATGAAAAATTTAGAATCTAAGGCAGGATCTCTATATAAAAAGTATTGGAAAATGCAGAACTTGACATGATTTGCAGAAAAGTGATACCTAATGAGCATGATAACTACCCTTGTGCATACAATAAGTAACCCTTCCCCATTTTTACCATATACCCCATAGTTATTACAAATTATTACAACTTGAATGAATCAGAAAGAGGGGAAAGTGAAAATTACATCAGAATATTCCAGCTACATCTAATCAGCCTAACTACGACTCAAAGTCCAATAATATGAGATAAACCAACTTTCAGGATCAGATTTCCAAAAGACTTTCCCATATTTGGGTGTGTCAGAGTTCCCAAGAGCCTCAAAGGGACTCAGGGCAGTGCTTACACCCCAAAACAATTCAGAATCAAGAACATAGTGCAATGTGGAAATGCCAACTCTCAAATGTCCAAGTTCAGAGGGAACTCAAGGTCCTAAGCAAGGCTCATAAGAGAGGGGCAGAACTTAGGATTCTAAGAATAGGTGTCAGTGCACAAAGGGGAAGGAAATCAGGGAGAGACAGGGAAAACTAGTGGTCATGCCAACAATTAGGATGCTGGCACACCCCTGACCAGCCTGCTAGTCAAGCATTGAGAGTTAGGATCCATTGTGGATCAAGCCAAGGCATGGACAGTAATTAGGATACTGTCAGGACAAGAGCTTAACTCAACACATAGAAAGGAATAGGGGTAGAGGATTCATAATAGAAACAGAAGCAAAGAAAGGAGATATGAAGCACAAATCACGACATATAAGCAATAAATAAACAAGAAGCCTGAAGCTGTAAAGTAAACACATAGGGGGTGAAGCAGAATATTTAAACAAAGGACATACCAGTTTCATAAAGAATTAAGCAAGCAAAAGTAGCCTTGAAAAAAGCCAAATTGCAAACAATAGTTCCAAAAGATCTCAAGTAAAGCAGTATTAGAAAATAGTATTACCCGAAAAGTGAGTTCAGTGTGTGAGTGGTGTATTTTCATGTGTTTCTGATTATGAGAGAATTGACTAATGATAGAAAGAGGGAGGACTAGGTCCTTATATAGTTTTGAAAATGAGTAAGGCAGGCAAAGAGTGCACAAACATAGAAACCAATCAATTAGTATCAATTAAAACAAACTAAATTCCTTTAATTAAGGGGTCTAGGTCAAACGACTAATCGAGATGGAATAAGGAGGAAAAATCAGTTTACTAAGGCTTGATTAAGGTAAGGAAACAATGTAGTGCACAAATAGGGTCAAGTACATAGTTGGTAATTAAGGAAAGATGGAATAGTAGTGTTCTTTATAAAGTAATAAATAAGGTATCAGTTTGAAAATCAGTCAAGAGGATCCCGGATCTAGTTGTAGTCACAAAGAACCTCAGGTAATTAAGGAAAGAATAATTCAAACATAGGTACAGAATTACAGAAGAGATACAAAGACCATGTATTTAAGGAAAACATCACAAGCCTAGGATTTTTACACAAAAGGATCAAAATAAACAGCCAGTAGAGTGAAAGAGATTCAATCGAAAGAAATCAATGTTGAATCACTAGCATGATTAAAGGGATTTCAAAATCAATTCTTGGTGAAATCTTTTGAAAGTGAAGTTTTTCCTCATATATAAAGCATACCGTTCAAACAAAAAAAGAGCTTAACAATGAAAATTTAGAATCACAGGCAAGTAGGATTCCGAATTTAGTTCCAGGCTCACAGTGAGTCTGGAAACTTAAGGCTCCAAAGTGAAACCCTAGTGCCATCCACCCAAAGAATAACCCCTAAATTTTAGGGTTTCAAATAGAATCAGGGTGAGAAATCATTCAAAGTCATTGAGAGAGGCAGACATACACAAACAGAAGCAAGAGAAACTACGAGTTTCAAGACAAAAGGTAGGCAAGAACATGCTAAGCAGGAATATCAACGAAACTTAGTAAAGTGAAGCAAAATCAAAGAGCATGAACACATAGCAAAGAGTAAAGGACAAACAACCTAGTTAACATGTGAACAAGGAACAACAAAAAGATCTTGCAAAATCGAAATAAGAAAACAAACTTGAGAATAATAAGAAATAAACAAGCACACATAAGAGAGAGCAAAAAAAAAGTCAGAAAACATTTAAAGAAGCTTTTTCCAGAAACTCTAAAAATCAGATTTGAAAAGGTTTTGAGAAAGGAAATTTGGGGAAAACCCTTAAAACGTCAAGTAAAGACCAAACATGTCACAGATCTAAAAGAAATGAACGAGTAAAGAACCTTAGAAGGTTTAAAAATGGCAGAGAAGACCCTAGGATGAGAAGGTCTTGAGGAAAGTCGGATCCTGAGTTGGAGAGACTCATATTGCTTCGAACATGCGGGAAAATGGCCGGAGAGGCCATGGATCTTGTAGATATGAGACAGATCTAAAGGAGACCATGGAAGTTAGGCCTCCGATCTTCGAATAGCTTAAGTTAGTGGTGAGGGAGAGTGAGCACAGGCCACCCATGGCCAGTATTGCCATGGATTCCGGTGGGAATGAGACGGGGATCGGTGGAATAGGGTTAGGGTTTCGGGTGGCTAGAGAGGTTTTTGGGGGACGAAGGGAGTTTAGAGACGACGTCTTTGTGCAAATGAGTTAGGGTTAGAGGGGTTAAGGGATTAAAAAAGGAAATGGCATATCAGGGCCGTTGATCGAAATGATCAACGACCAGGATTAAAAGGAAATTCGGACGGGTCTGAAAATAGGCTAAGGGGTCGGGTTAAAAATACAATTGGGTCATTTAATTGGGTGGAATTGGGGTTTAATTTTGGGCAAACATTAAAATGATAATGGGCTATATGTTAAATAGCCAATTTCTCCCTTTTTTAATTTTTATAAAACAGTTAAAATAATTTTAAAAACAAATTAAAAGTACTGACCTAATTAATAATATATAATCATTAATCTAAAAATACTGGGAGTGATTTCATAACTGTAAAATGCTATTAATTGTAAGATAGGCTATAATTGTAATTATATGCAATTTAGCTTTAAAATTACCAAATAAATTTATAAAAATATACAAAAATAACCTTAATTATATTTTAGTGTAAATATGAGAATGGAAATAAATTATTCCCCAAAATGATAGTCTGGGAATTATTATTAAATTTTGTACTGTTAAAATAGACAATAAATTGATTTTAAAAAATCTAAAAATATGGAAAAATACCAAAACTCTTGGGTATGCTTATATATGCATACACATACTATTTTGAAGGTATTTTGGGTACAAAAATATATAGGAAAAAATTGAGTATCAACAATTGCCCTCTTTACCCGAGAAAGACGAAAGAGTTGTCGGGTAAAGATATGATGACCAATTTTGACCGAAAGAAATGATTTGCAAAGAATTTTGACCGGGCTCTGGTTCTTGAGCTGCCTACATATCCCTGGTCTTACAGGAATTAGGCCATATATAGTTCAGGATCCATCGACGGAATATGTCGATGGATTTTTTCGTAAGACGCGCTATTCAGGTTGCGAAAGATGGTCCAAGTCTAGTAGGCTGCGGGAACTGGAGCAGGATCGCTCCTGCCAAGACGTCCATTGATAGCCAGCGTACCCGCAAGTGAGAAATGCAAACATATAGTGTGTATAAATTTAAATGTGATGCAAGTTCCCGTTGTACCATGAATGCTGTTTTCGGGCGGTTAGGATGGCGTCCTCAGACCATGACGTCCTGGGCAATGAAGCGTATAATAAAGGATTATCAGGCTATGAAATAATATTCTCGGGCTATGAGAATGATGCCTTCGAACCATGATGCCTTCGAATAATGATATGCAAAAGATAAAATGGGGTCCTCAGGCCATGGCATGGCGTTCTGGGGCTATGCAAATGGTGCCTCCGAACAATGACGCCTTTGGACAATTCAGCGATCTTTCAGCCCATGAAATGCAGACGGTGGCGATCTTTCAGCCGAAGCAAGACTAAAAATGGCGATATTTCAGCCGGCGTGAAGTGTAAATATAAAATGTCAATATCTCAGCCGATGCAGAATTTAAATAAAGTTGGCGATGTTTCAGCTAATGAAGAATTTAAATAAAGGTAGCGATGCTTCAGCCAATGCGGAATTTAAATAAAGTTGGTGATGTTTGATGTTCTAAATGTCAATACCACACAAGAGGGGGGGGGGGGGAAATT
>MU742452.1:60695-91700 GCA_026770625.1 Nicotiana glauca
GCATAAAATAAAGAACACAGAGATTTTTACGTGGAAAACACCTGGCTCAAAAGGTGAAACAACCACGACCTACTACTCGGTAGGATTTTCCCAAACTTCCACTAAAATCACTGAGCCAAAACAACATTTACAAAAATCTTGTAAACCTAAGGATTAAACTCTAATCCCAGTGTGGCACACAACCTCAACTGTTGCGACACCTTCAAGTTAACTCTAACTTGAATACTCAAAGTACCTAGTACAGTTGCTTCTATGAAAGCTGGAAATGTACAACTTTAAAACACCTACTACAATTGAACCAAAATAAAAGAAAGACACAAGGAACTGGTTCTTCTATCTTGTTCAAGTAGCTTCAGGAATTCACAGAATCTCACATAAATTGCTTGCAAAATTGCCTCGCTCTTTTGCTCTCAATTTAGTTTAACTTCTGCATTTGTGCAATACCTGTAAAAGAGAACAATCACTGTTATTTAATGAGTTAGTAATTAGAGTTTGATTGAGACTCAATTGCTGATCCTTCATCTAACTTGAGTCCTAGAACAATACAAACTCCAACCCTTATCCTTGATCCGGATTAAGTTCTCTTCACATAAGGAGACTTCATCTCCTCATCCTTTATGCAACATTTTTGATCAATTCAGAATATATTGCTGCTTGATCCTTGAGACTCATCTTCTTCACGTACATCTCACATGTATAAGTAGATAACCACCGTGTCTCACATGATGAACTTGGTCCATGACTGAGTTCATTTGTCAATCTTCAAAACTTCATCTGAACTTGGGCATACAAGGGGATAAAAAACCACGACCTACACATGTAGGCTTTTAACTTCACTAACTTGTAATCTACCTATTATAAGCCACTTTACAATAATTCCTATTGCAAAAGATTTACTCAACTAACTTGTGGTACTTTTACCACAAGACACTTTATGACTATCCTAGTAACAAAGGCCTTTTCTAACTTGTGATGCTCTCACCACAAGCCACTTTGTAACTCTACAATTACAAAGACTTGTCCTTATGACTAAATCTAGTCACAACATAAACTCAAGGAGTTTACAAATTTTCAAGAGGATTCCTAATCTCAACACTTCTAGGTAAGCAGTTTAGGAGATACAATAAGTACAAAAACAAGGTTACAACTCAACCAGGACAACAACAGTCTATCTTTTAGGAACTGATCCGTAGTAGTGTTCAACCTTATTCTTCAAGCTTGTGAGGATTGATTTCTCTATTTTTTGCAAGAGGCTTGAATGAGAAACAGAAACCTTGCAGTGATGTTTTGTATAAAGCTCATTGTGGGTACATCTGGATCACATCACTTGAAAAGATATGAGTACTTTGTTTGGTTAGAGAATGAGTGGGCGGACAGTGCAGTGCGATAGAAATAGTGCCGTCAGTCACTTCATTTCCAGTTGTGTCCAATTGACTTCTCTTCCATAGTTCAGCATCATCGTCAACAGCTTTCAGACAACTCAGATCACCACTCTATAAATATTCGAAATCATCAACATAGATGTTCTTCTATTTTTTGGCCACAAGTACTATTTCACCAGTCAGAAGGTCAGTGACTGTACATATTTTGGACAAGAATTCCACCTTGTTTCCTTATGAAAGATTCGAGAAACACTCAGGAGACTGTACTTAAGCCCATTGACATAGTACACATTTTCAATAGAATGGGTGAGTGACTTTCCAACTTTTCCAACTCCAAGAATGTACCTCTTTTTGCCATTAAAATGATACACTCCCTCCTTGCAGGGCTTTTAGTGAAAGCAAGTTTGTGGTGTTCCCAGTCATGTGTTTCAAACACCCACTATCCATGAACTATTGTTGACCGCTTCCTTTCACTATTCCCTGTACAAGAGATTAGGAGTTAGTTTTAGGAACCCAAACAAGCTTGGATCCCTTGTAGTAAGCAAGAGGATGAATAAGAATTCTCTTAGTCCATGCAGGTAATATGCATTTTTTGTGAGTGGAACCTGGTCCCTCATTTGTAGTCACGGTTTCAGCAACCACTTTGTCTTTCTGAACTGATTGATTCTTGGCCTGGACACTTTCCTTGAAGTTCCCACTGTTCTCAAATCAGGTATGAGGCCAGTTATCAAAGACAATGACGTACTTACTGTGAGGGTTGTGAATGGTTTTCTCCCTTTGGGACCCTGCTCCCTGCCTTTTTTCACAATCATTAGTAAGCAAGGCAGTGGTAGCTTCTAAGGACCAGGTCCACTTTAGAGACTTTTCAAGATCATTCATTACTCTTTCTAGATTTGTTTAGAGAAGCTCGTTTTTCTCAATTTCAGCACATATCCTAAATCTCAAAGCTTTTACCTCATTTTCAAGCCTAATATGTCCCTCCCTCACTTGCTATCTCCTTTCCTTTTTCAGCACTTTCAGGTTTTGACTTAGTCCATGGTTTCACTATTATTTCCCTTTGGTCTGCAATTTCTGCCAACATACCACTCTTTTCCTTTATGAGGGTTTCAATGGTTTTCTTATGGTCAGTAACTGCAATCACTAAGTCATCTCTAGTATGTTCAGATTCTCCTAATTCTAAGATCAAAGAATCCCTATCCTCCGCAAGACTATGAAATGCAGTGATTAACACACCAACTAAACACATGAGTTTTTTTGGAGAATAGGATTTCAGATTTCTCTGAACATCCCTGAAGTTTACCTCTTTGTTGACATTGTCTTCATCATCATCTGATTGAGCAATAAAAGCAAAAGTTGAGTCATATCCAATCTCCTTGCCTTCAACTGACATCATGGAACTATCACCAATATTAGGTTTATCTTCAGACTGTTTTACTTGTGCAGTTCCCTCATGAGCTATTTGCAAAGATTCCCATATTTCCTTTACAGTGTCGCTGGTAGAGATTCTATTGTACTCTTTAGGTCCCATTCCACACACTAGAGTTTTCTTGGCACAAAAATTCTGCTCCACAGCTTTCTTGTCTGCTTCAGTGTATTCTTTGCTAGTTTTTGCCATTGAAAATGGAAATTCATCTAGTACCTTGATTGGAACATAAGGACCATCGCAAGTGATATCCCATAGCTCACAATCCTCAGCAATGCTAAAGTCGTGCATTCTAGCTTTCCACCACCAATAACATTATCCATCAAACTTGGGGGGTTGGTATATGGATTGACCTTTTTCAAAACTTGGTGGAGCCGCCATGAGGATCCTTCTTAGATGTTAGCCTGATAGGAGGAACCTGCCCTGATACCAATTGTTAGTTTGTATGGGTCCACCAAATCATAGAGTACCTGGTCCTCTACAAGGTTCTGCTGAGAATGCTTAATAAAACAGTATGTAAATAAGGCGGAGGATTTTTACATGGAAAAATCCCACACAAAGGGATCAAAAAATCACGACCTACACCTGTAGGCTTTTAACTTCACTAACTTGTAATCTACCTATTACAAGCCACTTTACAATAATTCCTATTGCAAAGGATTTACTCAACTAACTTATGGTACTCTTACCACAAGCCAGTTTGTGACTATCCTAGTTACAAAGGCTTTTTCTAACTTGTGATACTCTCACCACAAGCCACTTTGTAACTCTATAATTACAAAGACTTTTCCTTATGACTAAATCTGGTCACAACATAAACTTAAGGACTTTACGGATTTTCAAGAGGATTCCTAATCACAACGCTTCTAGGTAAGCAATTTAGGAGATACAGTAAGTACAATAAAAAGGTTACAACTCAACTAGGACAACAATAGTCTATCTTTTAAGAACAAGGTCCCTGACTTTGGTATGGTCAGTATACCCTCACTCTTGCTGACCTGGTGGAGGAATCTCCCATCAAGTACCAAATCAATGAATGGAAAGAGAGGGTCACCAAGGATAACAAAAAGCTGGAGTATCTGGAATTAGAAGGAAAAGTGAGAAAGAGAGTCACCGACTGCCAGAATGCCGAGGGAAACGAAGGAGAGAACCTGGCAAAAGCATTTCTACTGGAGAATCTACGCGAACTGGAGGATTTGATCAACGAGAGCATTCGACCTGGGGAAGGTCCTTCTGGGGCCAAGTAGTTAGGAGTCTTTTCTTTTGCTTTAAAATGTAATAAGGCCAATGGCCATTAGTGACATTTTATTTCCTGCAAATTTTAGTGTCGTTTTGGGATTCGTCTTATTTTTATCAATAAAATAAGGCATTTAACATTATAAGTTCTCCAAATCAACTTGTCGCTAGGCCTACCTCGGGCACAATGGGGCACCCAAATTAGGACACGATTTATATTCTTGCACTATGTGTTTAAATATTGCAACGTTTTCTTCTCAAAACCCTTCACTAACTTGTTACCTTTTTTTGTTTTTACTTTTGTTTTATTCCCCTCCGCAAACGGTTAGTTCGTGCACTCTGGCAACATCATCATACTCTACGAGATCCAAGGTCCCTCTACCTCCTCCTCCTCTGAGTCCTATCAGAAACAAGAACAAGGCAAAAATGAAAGACTTGAGCAACATCAAGAAGGAGAGTTCGGTTGAAAGGGTAGAGACTTCTCAGGGTATTCAGGTTTCTTTGGAAAGTGCCTCCCAGCTTGAACAAAAGTTACTGAAATTTCAGGAAGAACTGGACCAGGTTCGGAATTTGGCAAGCTTGTCGTTTTCCCTTACTACCCCAGATGTCAACTTTCCCAACACTCAAAACCCCACACCTCCTCCAAACATCCTGAAACCACAAAATCAACCTGCTCCCCATCACCACTGCAACAAGTGCCATACTTCAAGTAACATCCCATTGCTCATCCCTGAACCACTAAAATCCATAAATGGCCATTCTTACCCTCATCACAACAACCCCATTTATGTGGAAACTGTGCCGCATCCTACTCAACCCATTTCAAGCACACCTGAATCTGATGACAAAGACTCTCTTATCAAGAACCTGGCCGTAGAACTCAAGAAGCTGACTAGCCGAGTCCAGGGTGTTGAAGGAAACAAAGGTATCGAGGGGCTGAATTATGAGGACCTTTGCATTCAGCAAGATGTCGAACTTCCGAAAGGGTACAAACCTCCCAAGTTTGAAATGTTTGATGGCATAAGGGATAAGTTGGTCGGAGTCGGAAGAGATGAAAAGATCCGCATGAAGCTTTTTATGAGAAGTCTGAAAAGGGATGCTCTATGTTGGTACATTAGCCAAGACCCGAAGAAGCGGACGAATTGGGTAGGTATGGCATCCGATTTCATTGACAAGTTCAGATTCAACACAGAGAATGCACCAGATGTATTCTATATCCAGAATTTAAAGAAGAAACCCAAAGAGACATTCCGCGAGTATGCTACTCGTTGGAGATCAGAAGCCGCTAAGGTCAGCCCGACTTTAGAATAAGAACAGATAAACAAGTTCTTCGTCCGAGCTCAAGACCCACAGTATTATGAGAGGTTGATGTTGATTGAAGGCTGGAAATTTTTCGACATTATCAAGCTAGGGGAGAGGATCGAGGAAGGCATTAAAAGTGGTATGGTCACTAACTTTGAAGCATTGCAGGCTACCAATAAGGCTCTACAGTCTAGCGGCACATCCAAGAAAAGGGATGTAAGTGCCGTAATGGTTGCACATAGGACAAAATCCCCAATTAAATACCAAACCTACCCATTACCTCCACTCACATATCAACCTATCCCAAATTACCAAGCACCCTCGCCTTCTTACCAAGCTCTACCACCTACTTACCAATCATCTCCACCTCCCGCATACCAGCCTACATCACCCAAATACTCCCAACCCGCATACGTCTACCAAGCCTATAATACCCAACAAGCTCACTATCAATCACCTCGCCAAAATTTCCCTAAACCCCAACCAAACTTCAACCGCAGACCTCCCAAGCAATATACAGCCATTGCCGAACCGATCAACTAGTTGTATGAAAGGATCAAAGCTGCTGGTTACGTCACCCCCATCCCTGCCATAACTCCAGAAAATCCTTCCCAATGGATCAACCAGAACAAAACCTGTGCATACCATTCCGGCATGAAGGGCATACTACTGATGAGTGCCGTTCGCTGGAGGATAAGATCCAAGATTTAATTGATAATAAGATCATCGTGGAAAAGGAGCCTACTCCTAATGTTCGCAATAACCCTCTGCCTGACCACAAGGGTGGAGGCATTCACATGATCGAGATAGAAGATGATTGGGACCCCAAATGGTCGATTGGATTGATTGCCGAAGGTGACAAGCCGAAGTAACCAACAGTCACACTTAATCCAATTGTTATCCAGATCCAACCTTCTGGGGATGCTGAAGTGAACATGTCTATACCACTTCAGTTCGAAGCACCTCCTTCTGCAAAGGCACCTGGACCAATTGAGGTCGAGTTTGGATCCCCAAAAGCACCTGTGCCATTTGAAGTTGCTGTGTTACCTCCCAAAACAAGGGTGGTATCCATTCCTGTAGCAATGTTATCCATAGCACCATTCCATACGAAGGCCATCCCTTGGGATTACATCGCGGAGGCAAGAAGGAAAGGGAAAACCAAATCTGGAGAAGCGATTGCAGCACATGGTATGACAAGAACCGACAGGGTTTATACTCCGGAGCATTTAGCTGAATCGAGTAAGCAGGCCTCTGGACGGCCTGTTGAAACTGGGCCCGATGGTCTCTGGAGGAAGATACAAGCAAAAGAGTACTCAGTCATTGATCAACTGAATAAAACACTAGCACAGATCTCCATCCTAGCCCTGCTGCAAAGCTCCGATGCACATAAGAATGCCTTGTTGAAGATACTGAGTGAGGCATATGTACCGAGCAACATAACTGGAGGAGAAATGACAAACATGGTAGGGCAGGTGTTGGAGAGCCATAAAATCACTTTCCACAAAGATGATCTACCACCAGAAGGGCTAAGCCACAATAAAGCATTGCACATCACTGTGCAATGCGAAGATTATTTCATCACCGAGATTCTGATTGACGGAGGGTCCAGCCTCAATATTTGTCCATTGGTGACTCTCAGAACATTGGGAAAGAGCCTGCATGAGATCAAAGAGGGGGCCATCAACGTCAAAGCTTTTGATGGTTCCCAAAGGTCCACTATTGGGGAAATCAGTTTGTGTCTGCAGATGGGACCGACATGGTTCGACGTTGATTTTTAGGTGATAGACATCCCAGCATCTTACAACTTGCTATTAAGACAACCTTGGATTCATGCTGCTGGAGCTGTAGCATCAACCCTGCACCAGGCAGTGAAGTTCGAGTGGAATCACCAAGAGGTGATTATTTATGGCGACGGTAGTAATCCCATATACAATCGCCAGACCATCCTAGCGATCGGAGGAAGAAGGAGGATAGGTGGGGAAACCTACCATCATATTGAGCGAGTCAACGCCGTAGACAAAGATAAATGATGGGATAACAAGATTGAAAGCATACTGAATTGGTGTGGATACGAGCCTGGCAAGGGACTCATCAAAAACCTCCAGGGAATCGCCAAACCCATCAAGCTGAAGAAATACATTACCACTTTTGGTTAGGGATATGAGTACACCTGGAAAGAGTTTAGTGAATGGTCGCCACCATGGCGCGATCCTTACTACCCATTGGAGCATCCGATACCTCGCCTGGAGCAGACTTTCTAGCCAGCATACGTCATATATGGGTCAGAAGAAGAGGAAGCGTTAGCGGCAATGAAGAATATGTTCTTGGAAGACAATAATATGGACTGTTATGTCATTTTCGAGGAGGAAAGGGAGGAAAGCGCTTCCATACAAGCTGTGAGCCAAGGAGCGCGCCTCAATAATTGGTCCATCAGAACCACCAGGGCCCCGAAAGCTTCGGGGTAGCAAGGCTGAACAAAGCACCATACATTATCTTTTACTTTTTCGCTAGTTGATTTTCTTTCCGTGTTTTCTTTAAATTTCAAAAAGAGCTCCAGTGTTCAAAACAATTATGGAATTTATCAAAAGCATTTCAGTTTCTTATAAATCTCGATATTATTATTTTCTCTATCGTTTACTTTATTTACACATCATTACTATTACTTATCTTGATGAATCGACGATTGTGACTTGCAACGAGACAATACAACAAACAGATATAGACTCAGAAGAGGATGATATACCACAAGAGGTCGTTAAAGAGGTTGAGGACTTTGAGAATAGGCCTAAGTCTAACTTGAACGAAACTGAGGTTATCAACTTGGGGGATACAGAGAATGTCAAGGAAACGCGCATCACTGTTCACCTGTCACCGTCAGAAAAGAAATTGTACACGGAATTCCTAAGGGAATATGAGGACATATTTGCCTGGTCGTATGATGATATGACCGGTCTCAGTACATCTATTGTAGCTCACAAACTGCCAAAAGATCCTATATGTCCCCCGGTAAAACAGAAGCTCAGAAAGTTCAAACCTGACCTAAGTTTGAAATTAGGGAAGAAGTTACCAAACAAGTCAAAGCCAAGGTCCTCAGGGTAGTGAAGTATCTAACATGGTTAGCCAACATTGTGCCAGTGCTGAAGAAGGACGGGAAGGTCAAAGTATGTGTCGACTACTAGGCCCTCAACCGGGCTAGTCCGAAAGACGACTTCCCCTTGCCGAACATACACATTCTGATTGACAACTACCCCAAGCACGAGCTGCAGTCATTTGTTGATTGTTTTGCTGGGTATCATCAGATATGGATGGACGAAGAAGACGCGGAGAAAATGGCTTTCATTACACCGTGGGGGATGTATTGTTACAAGATAATGCCGTTTGGATTAAAAAATGCTGGGGCCACCTACATGAGGGCCATGACTATTATTTTCCATGACATGATACACAAAGAGATCGAGGTGTATGTAGACGATGTCATCATCAAATCCAAGAAAGCCACTGACCACATGGAAGATCTGAGGAAGTTCTTCAACAGATTGAGAAGGTACAACCTGAAACTAAATCCCTCCAAATGTGCATTCGGGGTTCCTGCCAGAAAACTGCTTGGGTTTATCGTAAGTCAACGAGGAATAGAACTAGATCCGTCAAAGGTTAAGGACATCCAAGATTTCCCACCGCCAAAGAACAAAAAAGAGGTTATGAGTTTCTTGGAGAGAATCAACTATATCAGCCGGTTCATAGCTTAGTCCACTGTCATTTGTGAGCCAATCTTTAAGATGTTGAAGAAGGACGCTGACACCAAATGGACTGATGATTGTCAGAAAGCCTTCGACCGAATCAAGGAATACGTGTCAATGCCGCCAATTCTGATTTCGCCCAAACCAGGTAGACCACTATTGCTCTACCTTGCAGTATTGGATGTGGTATTCGGTTGTGTTTTGGGACAATGTGACGAAACAGGGAGAAAAGGGCAAGCCATCTATTATCTCAGCAAGAAGTTCACCTCGTATGAGGCCCGGTATTCTCTATTAGAGCACACATGTTATGCTCTGACTTGGGTAGCTCAAAAGTTGAGGCATTATTTCTGCGCCTATGCCACTTATCTCATATCGAGAATGGATCCGCTGAAGTATATCTTCCAGAAGCCCATGCCCACGGGCAAGCTAGCCAAGTGGCAAATCCTGCTGAGTGAATTCGACATTGTTTACATGACTCAGAAGGCAATTAAAGGACAAGCACTGGCAGATCATCTTGCCGAAAATCCCGTGGGCGGAGAATACGAGCCTCTAAAGACATATTTTCCTAACGAAGAGGTTCTTTCATAGGAGAAGATATCGCATAATCCTATGATGACTGGAGAATGTTTTTTGACGGAGCAGCAAACTTCAAAGGAGTTGTCATAGGAGCAGTTCTAGTATCAGAAATAAGTCAACATTATCCGGTGTCTGCGAAGCTCATATTCCCATGCACCAACAACATGGACGAATATGAAGCATGCATCTTAGGGCTCCATCTAGCTATTGATATGAACATTCAGGAGTTACTAGTGATCGAGGATTCAGATTTGCTCATACATCAGGTCCGAGAAGAATGGGCAACCAAGAACTCTAAGATACTCCCTTATCTGCATCATGTATAGGAGTTAAGGAAGAGGTTTACAAAGACAGAATTCCAACATGTTCCCAGGGTCCAGAATGAGTTTGCCGATGCATTGGCTACCCTATCATCTATGATTCAACATCCAGATAAGAGCTTTATTGACCATATCCTGGTAAAAATTCACAATTAGCCAGCTTACTGTGCTTATGTCGAGGAAGAAGATGATGGAAAACCCTGGTTTCACGATATCAAGGAATATTTGGCAACAGGAGAATATCCAGAACTTGCAAACGCTACTCAGAAGCGCACACTGCGAAGGTTATCCAATCACTTCTTTCACAGCGGAGGAATCTTGTATAGGAGGACTCCTGATTTGGGATTAATGAGGTGTGTCGAAGCAAAGGAAGCATCCAGGTTGTTAGAAGAGGTTCATGCAGGGACTTGTGGTCCATATATAAATGGTTTTGTCTTAGCAAAGAAGATACTCCGATCAGGATATTTTTGGGTGACTATGGAAACAGAATGCATTTAATACGTCCGAAAGTGCCATCGCTGTCAGATACATGCAGATATGATAAAAGTGCCTCCAAACGAGCTTACTACAATGAGCTTGCCATGGCCGTTCGCCGCTTGGGGAATGGATGTTATCGGACCTATCGAGCCTGCCGCATCAAACGGGCACAGGTTCGTTCTAGTGGCAATTGATTATTTCACCAAATGGGTTAAAGCAGCATCATATAAGGCAGTGACCAAGAAAGTTGTGGCAGACTTTGTCCGCGACCGCATCGTTTGCCGATTCGGCATCCCAGAGTCAATCATTACTGATAATGGTTCCAATCTCAACAGTGACCTGATGAAAGCAATGTGCTAAACATTCAAAATCAAACACAAGAATTCTACAGCCTACATACCTCAGATGAATGGAGCAGTAGAAGCAGCCAACAAGAACATCAAGAAGATACCAAGGAAAATGATATAAAAGCATAAGCATTGGCACGAAAAGCTATCGTTTGCTCTATTGGGGTACCGTACCACAGTTCGTACATCAACCGGAGCAACTCCATATATGTTGGTTTATGGTACAGAGGCATTCATTCCCGTCGAGGTGAAAATTCCCTCTTTGAGGATCATACAGGAAACAGAACTTGACGACACAGAATGGGTAGAAAGCTGCTATGAGCAACTAGCTCTAATAGATAGGAAGAGAATGAATGCAGTTTGCCATGATCAATTATATCAGAACAGGATATCCAGAGCCTTCAACAAAAGAGTCAAGCCGAGACATTTCACGCCAGGGCAGCTGGTGTTGAAGAAAATTTTCCCGCATCAGGATGAAGCCAAAGGGAAGTTCTCTCCTAACTAGCAGGGCCCGTACATGGTTCACCAGGTTCTAACAGGAGGAGCCCTCATACTTGCAGAAATAGATGGAGAAGTCTGGCCAAAGCCAATTAATTCATATGCAGTCAAGCATTACAATGTGTAATCTTTATGCTTTCCTATATGATGTAATTTGAACTACGCCTGACCTGATTCCCGTTTAAGAGGGGATAGGTAAGCAGCCCTATGGGTTTGGTCACAATTAGATAAAATTTTCATTTCTCTCGCTATTAGAAACTGGGGCAGAATTTTGAGGAGGACCCTCAAAATTCCGAAGTTGATTTTCAGCCAGTCACCGCGCGCAGCCGTCAGAAGCACCAGTCCAGTAAACTGTGGCAGAATTTTGAGGAGGACCCTCAAAATTTCGGAGCGAGAGAGGTTGCAATGTCTTGAATCGCGTCGCAGTCGTCAGTTCATCTAAAGAGAACTATTTTCAACTATGTATTTATATTACGTTTTTACTAAATCATGCATGACTACATCAAAATTGCTTTGTTTAGCGATGCTGCCACAATGAAAACAACATCGAGCAGGATAGGCGAAGTCTACGGGAAAACGAACTAACCTTTCCCTTTTACAAAACTCACAATTTTTCTTTGGATGCAGACACCCAAGACATAAAATCATCAGATACGATTACACACTCATACTTTTTTAGAAATACAACTCTCAGAGTCATTATCTATTTACACGACATCCCCGGCAGCCACAATATCACAATCAGCTATCAGCTATCAGCTCTCAACTAAGAGATCTCATTACTATTCGCCTTTTGCATTTCTCTGCATTACATAAGGCTACCTTTATGCCTTCCGAGACTAAGCATTATCTACATCTGCATTTTTCCGCATTGCATAAGGCTACCTTTATGCCTTCCGAGACTAAGCATTGTCTCCATATGCATTTCTCCGTATTGCATAAGGCTACCTTTTTGCCTTTCGAAACTAAGCATTGTCTCCATCTGCATTTCTCTTCATTGCATAAGGCTACCTTTCTGCCTTCCAAGACTAAGCATTGTCTCCATCTGCATTTCTCTGCATTGCATAAGGCTACCTTTTTGCCTTCCGAGACTAAGCACTGTCTCCGTCTGCATTTCTCCGCATTGCATAAGGCTACCTTTTTGCCTTCCGAGACTAAGCATTGTCTCCATCTGCATTTCTCTGCATTGCATAAGGCTACCTTTTTTCTTTGGATGCAGACACCCAAGACATAAAATCATTAGATATGATTACACACTCATACATTTTTAGGAATACAACTCTCAGAGTCATTATCTATTTACAAGACATCCCCAGCAGCCACAATATCACAATCAGCTATCAACTATCAGCTATCAGCTCTCAACTAAGAGATCTCATTACTATTCGCTTTTTGCATTTCTCTGTATTACATAAGGCTAACTTTATGCCTTCTGAGACTAAGTATTGTCTACATCTGAATTTCTCTGCATTGCATAAGGCTACCTTTCTGCCTTCTGAGACTAAGCATTGTCTCCATCTGCATTTCTCCGCATTGCATAAGGCTACCTTTTTGCCTTCCGAGACTAAGCATTGTCTCCATTTGCATTTCTCTACATTGCATAAGGCTACCTTTCTGCCTTCTAAGACTAAGCATTGTCTCCATCTGCATTTCTCTGCATTGCATAGGGCTCCTTTTTGCCTTCCGAGACTAAGCATTGTCTCCATCTGCATTTCTCCGCATTGCATAAGGCTACCTTTTTGACTTCCGAGACTAAGCATTGTCTCCATATGCATTTCTATGCATTGCATAAGGCTACCTTTCTGCTTTCCGAGACTAAGCATTGTCTCCATCTGCATTTCTTTGCATTGCATAAGGCTATTTTTCTGCCTTCCGAGACTAAGCATTGTCTCCATCTGCATTTCTCTGCATTGCATAAGGCTACTATTTTGCTTTTCGAGACTAAGCATTGTCTCCATCCTGCAAGGCTAAAACATCGCCGCTTTATCTCTCTTGCATGGCTAAAATATCGCCACCTTTTATTTATATCTTAGCACCAGTTGAAATATCGCCATTTTACATTTACACTTTGCATCGGCTGAAATATCGCCAACTTTATTTAAATTTTGCATCGGTTGAAACATCGCCAACTTTATTTAAATTCCGCATCAGCTGAAACATCGCCAACTTTATTTAAATTCTACATCGGCCGAAACATCGCCAACTTTATTTAAATTCCGCATCGGCTGAAACATCACCAACTTTATTTAAATTCTGCATCGGCTGAAACATCGCCAACTTTATTTAAATTTTGCATCGGCTGAGATATCGCCATTTTATATTTACACTTTACGTCGGCTGGAATATCGCCATTTTTAGTCTTGTATCAGCTGAAAGATTGCAACCATCTGCATTTCATGGGCTAAAAGATCGCCACCGTCTGTATTTCATGGGCTCAAAGATCGCCGAATTGTCCAAAGGCGTCATTATTCGGAGGCACCATTTGCATAGCCCGAGAACGCCATGCCATGGCCTGATGACCCCATTTTATCTTTTGCATATCATTATTCAAAGGCATCATGGTTCGGAGGCATCATTCTCATAGCCCGAGAACATCATTTCATAGCCTGCAAATCCTTTATTATAAGCTTCATGGCCTAGGACGTCATGGTCTGAGGACGTCATCCTAACCGTTCGAAGACATCATTCATGGTCCAACGAGAACTTGCACCACGTTTAAATTTATACACACTATATGTTTGCATTGCTCACTTGCAGGTACACGGACTATCAATGGCCATCTCAGCAGGAGTGATCCCGCTCCAGTTCCCGCAGCCTACTAGACTCGGACCATCTTTCCCAACCTGAACAGCGCATCATTCTTTCGAAAAACTCCATCGGCATGTTCCGCCGACGGATCCTGAACTACATATGGCTTAATTCCTGTAAGACCGGGGATATGTAGGCAGCTCAGGAACTAGATCTCGGTCAAAATTCTTTGCAAATTGTTTCTTTCGGTCAAAATTGGTCATCATATATTTACCCGACGACTCCTTCGTCCTTCTAGGGTAAAGAGGGGTAGCTGTTGATACCCAATTTCCCCCCTATGTATTTTATACCCAAAATACCTTCAAAATAGCACGTGTATGCATATATAAGCATACCCAAGAGTTTTGGTATTTTTCCCTATTTTTAGATTTTTTAAAATCAATTTATTATCTATTTTAGCAGTACAAAATTCAATAATTATTCCCAGACTATTATTTTGGGGAATAATTTATTTCCATTCTCATATTTACACTAAACTATAATTAAGGTGATTTTTGCATATTTTTATAAATTTATTTGGCATTTTTAAAGCTACATCGCATAAATTGCAATTATAGCCTATCTTACAATTAATAGCATTTTACAGTTACAAAATCATTCCCAGTATTTTTAGATTAATGATTATATATTATTAATTAGGTCAGTGCTTTTAATTTGTTTCTAAAATTATTTTAACAGTTTTATAAAAATTAAAAAGGGAAAAATTGGCCATTTAACATATAGCGCATTATCATTTCAATGTTAGCCCAAAATTAAACTCCAATTCCACCCAATTAAACGACCCAGTTGTATTTTTAACCCAGCCCCTTAGCCCGTTTTCAGACCCGTCCGGATTTCCTTTTAATCCTGGCCGTTGATCATTTCGATCAATGGTCTTGATTTGCCCTTTCCTTTTTTAATCCCCTAACACCTCTAACCCTAACTCATTTGCACAAAGACGCCGCCTCTAAGCTCCCTTCGTCCCCCAAAAACCTCTCTAGCCACCCGAAACCCTAACCCTATTCCACTGATCCCCGTCTCATTCCCACCGGAATCCATGGCAATACTGGCCATGGGTGGCCTGTGCTCACTCTCCCTCACCACTAACTTAAGCTATTCGAAGATCGGAGGCCTGATTTCCATGGTATTCTTTAGATCTATCTCAGATCTGCAAGATCCATGGCCTCTCTGACCATTTTCTAGCACGTTCGAAGCAATATGAGTCCCTCCGACTCAGGATCCGACTTTCCTCAAGACCTTCGCATCCTAGGGTCTTCTCTGCCATTTTTAAACCTTCTAAGGTTCTTTACCCGTTCATTTCTTTTAGATCTGTGACATGTTTGGTCCTTACTTGATGTTTTAAGGGTTTTCCTCAAATTTTCTTTCTCAAAATCGTTTCAAATCCGATTTTTAAGGGTTTCTGGAAAAAGCTTCTTTAATTGTTTTCTGAATTTTTGCTCTCTCTTATGTGTGCTTGTTTATTTCTTATTATGCTCAAGTTTGTTTTCTTATTTCGATTTTGCAAGATCTTTTTGTTGTTCCGTGTTCACATGTTAACTAGGTTGTTTGTCCTTTACTCTTTGCTATGTGTTCATGCTCTTTGATTTTGCTTCACTTTACTAAGTTTCATTGATATTCCTGCTTAGCATGTTCTTGCCTACCTTTTGTCTTGAAACTCATGGTTTCTCTTGTTTCTGTTTGTGTATGTCTGCCTCTTTCAATGACTTTGAATGATTTCTCACCCTGATTCTATTTGAAACCCTAAAATTTAGGGGTTTTTCTTTGGGTGGATAGCACTGGGGTTTCACTTTGGAGCCCTAGGTTTCCAGACTCACTGCGAGCCTGAACTGAATTCGGAATCCTACTTGCCTATGATTCTAAATTTTCATTGTTAAGCTCTTCTTTTGTTTGAACGGTATGCTTTATATATGAGGAAAAACTTCCCTTTCAAAAGATTTCACCAAGAATTGATTTTGAAATCCCTTTAATCATGCTAGTGATTCAACATTGATTTCTTTCGATTGAATCTCTTTCACTCTACTGGTTGTTTATTTTTATCCTTTTGTGTAAAAATCCTAGGCTTGTGATGTTTTCCTTAAATACTTGGTCTTTGTATCTCTTCTGTGATTCTGTACCTATGTTTGAATTATTCTTTCCTTAATTACCTGAGGTTCTTTGTGACTGCAACTGGATCCAGGATCCTCTTGACTGATTTTCAAACTGATACCTTATTTTTACTTTATAAAGAACACTACTATTCCATCTTTCCTTAATTACCAACTATGTACTTGACCCTATTTGTGAACTACATGGTTTTTTTACCTTAATCAAGCCTTAGCAAACTGATTTTTCCTCCTTATTCCATCTCGATTAGTTGTTTGACCTAGACTCCTTAATTAAAGGAATCTAGTTTGTCTTAATTGACACTAATTGATTGGTTTCTATGTTTGTGCACTCTTTGGCTGCCTTACTCGTTTTCCAAACTATATAAGGACCTAGTCCTCCCTCTTTCTATCATCAGTCAATTCTCTCATAATCAGAAATACACTAAAATACACCACTCAAACACTAAACTCACTTTTCGGGCAATACTGTTTTCTAATCCTGCTTTACTTGAGATCTTTTGGAATTGTTGTTTGCAATTTGGCTTTTTTCAAGGCTACTTTTTCTTGCATAATTCTTTCTAAAACTGGTATGTCCTTTGTTTAAATATTCTGCTTCACCCCCTATGTGTTTACTTTACAACTTCAGGCTTCTTGTTTACTTTATTGCTTATATGCCGTGATTTGTGCTTCATATCTCCTTTCTTTTCTTCTATTTCTGTTATGAATCCTCAACCCCTATTCCCTTCTATGTGCTGAGTTAAGCTCTTGGCCTAACAGTATCCTAATTACTATCCAGGCCTTGGCTTGATCCACAATGGATCCTAACTCTCAATGCTTGATTAGCAGGGTGGTCAGGGGTGTGCCAGCATCCGAATTGCTGGAATGACCACTAGCTTGCCCTGTCTCTCCCTAATTTCCTTTCCCTTTGTGCACTGACACCTATTCCTAGAATCCTAAGTTCTGACCCTCTCTTATGAGCCTTGATTTGGGGCCTTGATTTCCCTCTGAACTTGGACATCTGAGAGCCTTTCCACACTGCACTATGTTCTTGATTCTGAATTGTTTTGGGGGTGTAAGCACTACCTTGAGTCCCTTTGAGGCTCTTGGGAACTTTGACACACCCAAAATATGGGAAAGTCTTTTGGAAATCTGATCCTGGAAGTTGGTTTATCTCATATTATTGGACTTTGAGTCGGAGTTAGGCTGATTAGATGTAGCCGGAATATTCTGATGTAATTTTCACTTTCCCCTCTTTCTGATTCATTCAAGTTGTAATAATTTGTAATAATTATGGGGTATATAGTAAAAAATGGGGGAGGTTTACTTATTGTATGCACAAGGGTAGATATCATGCTCATTAGGTATCACTTTTTTGCAAATCATGTCAAGTTCTGCATTTTCCAATACTTTCCATATAGAGATCCTGCCTTAGATTCTGCATTTTTCATAAAAAATCATGTTTTGGATTCTGCATATATTTCACTTAGAAAACCCTATAGGACCTTTACAACTCTGCATTTTGCATTTAGAAAATCTGCCTATAGGACCTTTTATAATCCTGTATTTCAGTATCTAGAAAGCATGCCTATAGGTCTTTCGGTACTTCTGCATGTATACACCATTAAGCAAATAATTTTAGGCTTAATAATAATCAATTAATTTAAAGATCATGTCTATATGATTATTGCAACTGTTAAGTCAATGACACTTAGAAATCATGTCCATAAGATCAAATTAACTGAACAAGCCTCGTGTTGAATCTAAAACTAGTCTTAAATCTACAGATCCTTTTTCTAAAATCAGTAAAGCTTTTCCTTAAAATCAGCATACTTCTACATTGTTAGATATCCTGCCTATAAGTTCACCTAGGCAAGCCAGTAGGTAATTGATTAACTGTATCAGTTTTGTTAACTACATCTAGTCTGGGCTAATTCAGACCCCTCATCTGAAAAATATGTGATTCAGCCTATCCTACACCTTATTTAATTCAGACCAAACCAGTAACTGAAGTCATTCTATATTTTCTCTTTTAAGTGAGGAGGCCTGTGTGAGCCTTAATTTTATGTGTTTTCCCCTAACTGTTTATGTGTTCTTGCTTGTCGCCTAGACTTTTTGTCCTTTTGAAACCCTGAAAAGCCCATCTCCCCTCCCTTTAGGATTAGTAGTCTTACTGCCTCCGAGACTAATAGGATTGGGGCGGGTAATAACATGCAATAAGCAACGATACCATTTTGCGCTTTAATACCTTAACAGGGTGGGAAGGGTAGATATCGATATGATGACCGGTGCGCTAATATCACGTGTGACCCCTATTCTGAGGAGTGATTGCTGGATATTGCATTGATGTGATCCATATTAATCATAAACCTAGGACCTCTCTCCCTCTATTTGCTTTCATCTATCTTTGTAGAATTATGCAAGTCTTTTTCACAAAATTTCTGCCCTCTTTGCCTTTCTCAAGTTTCAATTTACTTGCAATATTGTATGTGAACCCTTTCTATTTGAGACCTTAATTGCATACCTGATTATGTGAAGTCATAATATGACATGGCCGGGAACCACACTAGTGAATCTTGATGGGTGCCTAATACCTTCCCCTCGAGATAATTTCTAGCCCATACCCAAACTCTGGTTCTTCATGCTCAAACCCCTTATAGTCTCCTAATGCACTTAATCATTATGTGGCGACTCTTCAGTCCAAACCCAATTCTAAAAAGGGAACGAGTTATCCCCCCAAATGTCACAAGCCCGATTTCGCCTTAGAAAGAAGGGGCGTCGACAATCACATCACTTGAAAAGATGTGAGTACTTCGTTTGGTTAGAGAATGAGTGGGCGGACAGTGCAGTGCGGCAGAAACTGTACCGTCAGTCATTTTATTTCTAGTTGTGTCCAATTGACTCTGTACTGTTATAAGGAAACCACAAGAGTATCAGGTTCTTGTGTAGGTTCCTAGCTCCTGAATCTGTCACAGTTCACCTTTAGCTGGAATCTATTAAAGCTTGCAGCAGTCCAAGTAGGTCAGGTTCCCTATCTGGTTCTTAACAGTAAATTTGTTAGATCATCAAAACATAACGTAAGAGTATTTAAAGTCTATCAAGATGTATTAGGGAACACAAATTGCTTGTGAGAGGAGAACTGCTGAAATAGAAAAATATCCTCCCTGAATGTTACATCTTTATTAACAAAAAAGGAGTTAGTTGACAAGTAAAGAAGAATATATCCCTTATGTGAAGAAGAGTATCTCATGTGAACATCAACGATAGCTTTTGATTGAAGCTTATCAATCTCATTGACAATCTTGGCATAACACATGCAACCTAGGACCCTGAGGTGCCCTAGCAATGGCTTATTCCTATATAATAACTCATAAGGAGACATGTGAACTATATGTGAAGATGGCATCCTGTTGATGAGATAAACAGTTGCCAACACACATTTTCCCTAAAACTTTAAAGGAATGCAACCTTGAAACCTTAGAGCTCTACACACTTATAAAATATGCTTATGTTTTCTCTCAGTAACTCCATTTTGCTGAGGAGTATAAACACAGGTTCTTTGATGGACAATGCTAAGGTTTTTGAACAAAGTATGACACACAAAACTAATAAATTCAGATCCATTATCAGTCCTAACACAATTAACCTATTTGTCAAACTGAGTTTTCACATACATCAGGAAATCATGTAGGACAACACATATATCTGGCTTGAGTTTTAAAAGAAAAATCCAAGTCATTCTAGAGTAGTCATCCACTACACTTAAGAAGTATCTATTACCATCAATAGTTGTAGTGTTATATGATCCCCATACATCAAAAAGTAGTAGGTCAAAGGAAGCTACACTTTTATTTGTACTAACGGAAAAAGGTAGTCTAGTCAATCAAGCACATGGACAAACAGAACCGTTTTTCACAACAGAGATGCAACTCTCATGTTTTATTTAAAATAACTTGTTAGAACTGAGGAAGACACATGACCAAGTCTTTTGTGCCATAGCTTGAGATCCACATCTGTAGGTGTTCTCTTAGTGAACATATCCTGAGTCTGCGTGGCTGCTAGTGATGTTTCTACAGTATGCTTGCTGACAGTTAATGAGCTCCAATAAGGCAATATGTAGAGGCTTTTATCTTCTCTACCAATTGTCTTCACCTACATTCCGAAATATTGTAAAGGTAAATAGACTCTTTTCGCCCCCTTTTCGATGTCTGCCTGAGCCATCCCACTGAAGAGATCCTAAAATATGCCAAAATTTGGATATAAGTCAAGCAAACACTACAACTCTTTGGTTACCTTTGATACAGATATCAAGTTATACTTGAATGTGGTATATGAAATATATTTTTGATAACACTCTTGTTTGAGATAGTACTAGTACCTACATGTTTAACATATGAAACATCACCATTAGGTAATAATAGTTTCTTAAAGTAAGGACGATCAACTATGTTAAATGAGGTTAACATGCTAAGATTAGAGACCATATGATTAGTTATACCTGTGTCAATAATCCATTCTTGAATATTATCAGTAGCTAAGAATGCAGGACTTATACCTGCAGCATTGGAAGTAGATGAAGAGCTGGATGCCTTGTTGAGAAACTGAATTATTTGATCGTACTGGTCCCTAGTAAGAGTTAATGGAGCATGTGGAAGTTCCTGACTCGTTGATGCATATAAAGCTGCAACTAGGGGTGTACATAGGCCGTGTTGGTTTGTATTTTGCAATTACCAAACCAAATCAATTGTATCGAATTTTTAAATCTATAGACCAAACCAAACCAATAAAAGTTGGGTTTTTTAATATCGTGTTTTCTCGAATTTCTCGAGTTTCTAGGGATTTTTAGATTTTCAAGTTTTTTTCTGATAAACTTGTGCTCTAAATATTTCTATAGTCCTAAATACAATTTAGTATTCCTCGTGGACTTTACCTTCACATTTTGACAACAAATGACAGATGGAAAGACAATTTTATTTATGTTTTGCTTCTCGTTGATGATAGTTTTCAGATTTATTGATGTAGCAACCACTAGAGAAATCTACTTTCTTAGAGGACGTGGAGACTTGAATGTCCTTTGGACTATCTACGATGACCTCGAATTTACACCAGCTCACACGTTGAGGAATATGACAAAACCGCATAGCAATGTAAGAAATACATCACTCTTAATTTTGCATAGTCCATATTATTTAACCAAATGATTTAAAATATAAGTAAAAAAAAATTCAATATCTTTTTAAGTAACAGTCAATCACTCATGTTAATCATCTAAGAGAAATAAAATAAACAAATGAATTCGACAATAAGAAAGAATATAAAAGATTTGCAAAAAAAAAAAAACTCGCTAATCGGAAAAAGAACAATCTTAGTTAATTGGGAAAAGGCAAGGTAGACGTATGCAACTAAAAGAAAACATGTAAAATGAGAAAGGTCAGAGCCTTACCGATGAGAGAAAAAGAGAGTTGATAGGGTTTGAGCTAATCTGATTTGAAATAATTTGGGAGTTTTGGAATGGAACGTAAGGTTTCTTGTCTTTGGAGAAGAGACAAAATGATTTCAATTGTTTAAGTGTTTTAGAACAGCTTTCGGGCTAGTCTAGCTCTACTTTAGGATTAGGTTTTGGTTTAGGCTAATTCTTTTATGGGCCAGACAAAAACAAATATTTACATGAGCTATAAAGCCAACTTAAAATATTATGCTAATTACAGAAATTATAAGAAAATTAACAAATATTTATAACTTACATTCTAATAAATATTTTTATCTATCTAATATATAAAATACGTATATATGTAATGTCGGGTTGGTTTGGTTGCGGTTTGACTTTTTTAGGTAATACCAAAGCAACCCTATTATGATCAAATTTTATTTTTCAATACCAAACCAAGTCAAACCAAACCATTAGTCGGGTTTTTTTTCCCTAGGTTAATTCGGATTTCGGGGTTGGGCGTGTTATCGGTTGGTTTGTACACTTCTAGCTGCAACATTGCCTGCATTATTGCCTTCTGTAGTGTGCATGTGAGATGCTTCTGGAATGCAGCCTGTAGTCACACACATTTGAGGTGTGGAATTCTTTACAACATTGTTAGTCTCAGAAAACACATTGTAAGAATTAATGGTGGTGGTAGGTGCTCCCCCTTTCTTCTGGGCGATTTCCATACCTTATATTTATGCCACCTTTTAACATGTACCCTATTTTTAAAAACTATTAATTTTGTAGCCAACTAACAAAAATCCGTAATAATATGACCATTATACCCCTTCTAAAATAAACAATCCCTTTTTTCATATGCCATGGATAGCCAGATATATTCCATGGAAACAAAAGTTTTGTCCAGCGGAATCCGCCACTCCACTATCCCTCAAAGTTATATCCGCCCTCAATCCGATAGGTCACTTCTTTCTGAAGTTGTTGATTGTGAAAATGTTTCAGTAATTGACATGGGATGTGGAGATAGAAACCTTTTAGTTCATCAATTTGGTATTTAAGAAGTATAAAAAATTGGAGGAATCTGACCAAGAGGATTACATAAGTTAGTAAGCACCTGTATTTCCATCTAATACTTTCAACGTTCGAATCATACGGAAAGTCAGTTAAAACTTCAACTCTAAGAAGGCTAAAGTTCGCCAGTTACAAAGAAAAACTTCAGCTCTAGAGCTGAAGTTCGCCAGTTATAAAAATAAAAACTCCAGCTCCTAAAGCTGAAGTTCACCAATTACAAAATAAAAACTTCGACTCTAGAGCTAAAGTTCGCCTGTTACAAAACAAAAACTTCAGCTCTAGAGCTGAAGTTCACCAGTTATAAAAAACAAAAACTTCAACTCCTAAAGCTGAAGTTCACCAGTTATAAAATAAAAACTTCAGCTCTAGATCTGAAGTTTGCCAGTTACAAAATAAAAACTTTAGCTTTAAAGCTGAAGTTCACTAGTTACAAAAATAAAAACTTCAGCTGAAGTTTACCAGTTATAAAATGGATCGCAGTATATTTCGATACTGTGGGAACGTGCAATCACATGTATAATCAATCATGAAAAAGATGAAGATTATCTTTCCAGTGAATTCTTCCATACATGTTCACTATAAAGAGTTAATGGCAAAGGCTTTTTAAGATCATCTTTCTGTAGTGCTAGAAGAAAAGAAAATTTTGAAAGTAAATTTATTGGTGATAAAATCAACTTTTCCTCTCATTTTTGGTTCTGAAAAGTCCTAAAACGTGCTTAACGACTTTACATTGTTCCTTGAAATAACATAGATTTACTTTTAGCTTCCTTTGAGAAAATTCCAATTTTAACATAGAGGACTAGCGTATACTTGGAGAGAAAGTAGTCTTTTAATAAAGAAGGGCAAAATAGTCTTTTAAAAAGGTTTTAACAAAAAAATGGATACGGGTGCAAACAGAATAACAAAGCGGCTACAGGTTGAAAAAGGGCGTCCAAATAAGGCGCCCCATGCAATTTTTACCTTTCTTCTTGTATTTGTAGTTAGGTGGATAGCCAATGATCTTATAGCAATTCTCATTGCTATGTCCCTTAAGCTTGCAAAACTCACACTGTATGTTATAATTTTTTCTGAATTTCTGACCTCCAGTTGGTTTAGAACTATAAAATGTTGTAGATTCATAGTGACTAAGATGTACATTAGGTAGAGGACCTAGAATACCATATGTGGCTGCTTCAACTCTTTGACATTCATCACTAACTAACATAGCATAAGCTTGATTTACAGATAATATTGGCTTCATCATAAGTATTTGGCTACGTGCTTGTGAATAGGAATCATTCAAACCAATGAGAAATTGAAAAAGTTTCTGTTTGTGCAAATGCACAATAAAATCCCTAGACTTAACACAGTCACAACTAGGTCTAGGCACTAGTGCCTCAGCTACATCCCAAAGATCTTTAAGCATGGAATAGTAAACAGAAACAGAGGAGGTATCTTGACTGAGAGTAGCAATTTCTCTGTGCAAATTGTAAAATCGAGTGTCATTTACCTTATCAAATCGCTATTGTAGATCCATGCATACTGCATGTGCATTGGTGGCATAGGCGATTCCGCTAATTAGGTTTGGAGCAATGCATTCATTAGCCATGAAAGCACAATTGCATTGCACCTTTCCCACTAGTAACAATATTTTTCACGAAATCTTTCCTTTTTCCATTTGCCATTCACAATTTCGAGCTAGTTCCGACCGAGCAAAGCAATTCTCATAAATAGATACCACAACGAGAAGTTGTGCGTACCGATGAGCTGAAAAGAGATGAGAGAAATTCCATTGGTATTTGTAGGAGCGAGATACAGAGGATGAGTAGTAGCTAGTGTAACTCCTTCTTCAAATTCTTCATCAGATGAGATTTGAGAATTATCAACTGTGGTAGTTTTATTTCTTAACTCCAAATCATCTTTCGCCATTGTCGAGCAGATTATGGTTTCAATGAAGAAATTGAACAAACAAAAAGCGAATTTGAGAAGAAAATCCAAAGAATGCAAAGCAGGTGTTGGATCAAATTGATTATGAGTTACAATCCATATCACTTTGCTCTGATACCATGAAGAATTAAGAGAAAGAGAGACGAAGAAGACGACATGCAAAGATGGAATGAGAAGAGAGGAAGAAAACTCTGTTGTGGAACTGTTTCATTGAAACTTAGAAAAGAAAAAAGAAATACACGTGACTAATATATACACCACATATGCTTAACTGTCACCAACTAACTAATCTCTTCACTAACTACTTACTTAACTAACTAACCAACTGATAAATAATACAAAGTAAAACTCTTGCTTTAAATTTTGTTACTCTCAGCAGAATATAAGGGTTTGAAGTACTAGTTTACAAATTTAGTAGTGACATTGTTAAATTATACAACACTAACATACTCAACGTGATAAAGGGCGGATTTACCTTAGCCTAAGCGATGTCACGTGACACCGCTTCGTCGAAAATATTTACTAATTATTTATATGTAATTTAAATGAAAAAACAAGAAAAATGGTAATATCAAACAAGTGACACTACTTCTCACAAAGAGGCGTCTAGCTTATCCGGTCAAAGCTTGAAAATTCTAAGCATAGACTTGAGTTCGAACATTTGTAGCCTCATTCTATGCTTTAATACTTTTGTACTACTTGACTAGCCCAGTACATTTTATAAGTTGAAGGATAGTGCATTGTAAGTTGTGTTATTTCTTTTTTTTTGATTGTTTTTTTAAATATGATACTATTACAGTAATTTTTTTATTTGTTACACGTCTAAAATGGCAACACTGCTTACAAAAATTCATGTGTACGCCACTGAACGTGATTTTACAAGTGGAGTCCAGAAAAGGTGGCATGTACCTAAATCTTACCCCTATCTTTTTGGATAGAGATGTTTTCGATAGATCTCTGGTCATAAAAAGCGTTTTTCAAAACAAATTTAAAAATACAAGAGTAAAAAACTTATGATAAAGATACTGTAGAACAAAAAATTATTGACAGCAAAAAATATCATAATATTGAAGAATAGCATAATAATAATACCACCACTCACCGGCGACAGACAGTCGGTGGACTTTGTAACAAGCAGCATATGACCGACAATCCTTGATGTCGACATACATTTTACAATACACATAATTTGCAAAATGTTTGTTGGTTTATATCAGATAATAAAACTACGATATCTTTCTACTTTTTAGTTGTTCTTGTTTAAATTAAAAAAGAAAACTCATTTGGCTATATGCTTAGCCGATAAAGGAAAACCATGTCGTTTTCGAAATAAGATTGGATCTTAGCATTTTCATCCTTGTAAACTCCATGGCGACAAAGAGTATAATTAATCTAATAGAGACCCCACCACTCTTATTCTTTTAATTTATTTTGATGATGATGATCATATCAACTTGTATGCATTTAAAATAATCAATCAAGTAACTACTAACTTCTATACTTAAACAAATATAGGAAGAAGTCATATAGTGCTTTTGAATTGTTGAGGAAAAATAATCTAATGCTGTCGATTTTAAAAATTAAAACTTGATTTCCAAGTTGCTATTTCAATTCTTTAATTGGGGTGTTTGATTTGATGCAGGAATCAAACTTGAGTTGTCAAATGTTCTTACTCCTTTGCATAATGGGCTATCCGAAAAAAAAAATACTGATATGTAGTTATAGTTCATGATATAACTATATTCAGAAGGACGAGTTCTACCAATAGGTTGTACTTCTATATGTTCATTACTTTATCCGTTAATTCATCACAAAATTATTTTATCCTAGAGGGTGGAATGTTCAACTCTTTGAAGAGATATATTCCAATGCTTGGCCTCCTTTGTAGACGACCCTATCTAATTTCTCTTGAAAATGTACTTTATATTGACAGCTGATTTCATTATGATATTCATAATTATGTTGGATCTTATCCAAATTAGAAAATGAGTTATCGTTTTTATGGCAATGTATTAATCAAAAATTTATTGGCTGCTCTTTATGACGAATCTTCTTGTTTCAGTTGATTTCCCTTAAAGACTCGTTCAATGATACGAGAACATGCAAAAGTCAAGTCAGCTAGGAGGAAATATTCCGAATAATCAGGATCAGGCTCTAGGAGGAGTTCTCATTTCTCCCGAAAAAGAGGGAACTACTTAAATATGCTTGTTATCATCCAAGTCAACCATAACCCATAGCAGTAGCCCTTTCGTGCTTGCTAAGCTTCTTAAGTTTTTACTAATTATTTTTATTTTTTCCTGATAAGGGCATTCCTCATTTGCATCAGCACAATTGTCGTAATATAACGTGGGTAGTGTCCGGATCAGCTTGCATGCACTTTAATATTCTTTTGAATACTTGTTACCTCCCATCTTGTCCACCAAGGCCTAGGCAAATAAGAATAAATCACCTAATATGTTATATCTGAAATTTACACTTGATATATCATGGTTCTCCTTCGACGTTATTGGCCACTAGGCCATATCTTTGGTGCAACTAGACATAAAGTAATATAGTAATATTACTATCAACAAGAATGGTATGTGCGTAAATGATACAATAGTTTTGTTTAAGAGGATAAATCTCCAATCCAAGCCTTCTTGGTCAATCCGAGTGACAAAAGAAACATTAGGAGGACCGCCGATACATTAGCCCGGTGCACTAAGCTTCCGCCATGCGCGAGTAACAATTCATTAACCCAAAAGTACAAAATGGCTATTTGATGAGCTACTTCTAGGGGACCCATATACTCTTTGTCCTATTATTCCAGCTATTTAACAACATCGGATATAAACTAAAAATTTAGCACTGATGATTTGAGTGGGGATGCGGCTAAGGATCCTTTATATACATTAATCATTAGAATTATGTGACATATTATATACATGTCAGACCTATACAGGCTAAAATAGCTGCACAGAGAAGAATTATATTACCGTCCAATATGTTTTTGCATACTAGACAAGTGAGATCACCTGTACTCGGCTTAAATCAAATGCAGGAACGTTACATTAAGTTCTCTTGGTCTTCGAGCGAGCGCTTGCGTGCCCTTAAGTTTAGCTTGAGGCTTTCAGGCAAAGGAGGTGTTCTGCCCCGACGAAATAGAACTGCGAGCGCCCTCATCTTCCGGCATAGATCAAATACCTACAGAAGGATCAAGTTACAATTAGGACGACTAGAAAATAACTCACTCCTGAAAGTAGCTTTGTAGCTTTTTTCTTACTGATGAAGCTTCGATCTCAGCAACACCTTCACAGCCTTGACCACCTCCCTGAAGCAAGTCACAGTATCTTGCAGCCTCATTTTCATCCTCAAATACCTTCAGAGAGTTTAACATATTAGTTCCTAACTTCATTTGATCTAAGCCAAAAGACCGAGAATGGTGAATTACCAACTTTATCTATGTACGAAAATCACGAAATGATTAGCACATACACTCTTCTAGCCACACGAGCTTTCACAAAAAAAAAAAAAAAAAAACGGACAGCCCGGTGCACTAAGCTCGGGGAAGGGCCGGACCACAAGGATCTACTGTACGCAGCCTTACCCTGCATTTCAAGAGGCTGTTTCCACGGCTTGAACCTGTGACTAGGAGGTCGCATGGTAGCAACTTTACCGGTTACGTCAGGGCTCCACACGAGCCTTTCACAATCTACCCATAATATTTGTCAATAAACTTGTCACTAAAAAGGGCACTGACATGCTCTCAAACATTTAAAAGAACAATAAAATAGAAAAGCTAGCAAGATCTATCTGCTGCAAAATGACTAAGCCTTTGATTTAGGCAGGAATGTCAAGTTGCCGGAGAATGAGAACTGGACCTGGAAAGATGATGGAAAACCAAAAATTCTAGAAATTCTGGATAAAGATGCTGATGAAAGACCATTCAGAGGGACAAGACTGAACACTTTCTGATATAAATCAAAGGAGTGATTTGCTTTGTGGAAAGGCGGACTTAATATTCTAGGCATTCTATAAACGATAAACGAGCTGCCCTCCAATGGGATGGAATGAGCCCTGGGGAAAGTGGAAACGCAATAACACATCTGCATAAATAAATGCATATTCCACGGACATGACACTGTCCTCTTTCCATATTCAATCACCAGACCAACACTTTGACAAATTAAACTCCATTCCATCTCTTTCAAAAGTTCCAAACAATTCAGCAATTTAACTTCAGTAAAAATTTCCAAAGAGAAATGTACTTGCAGTCTAGAAAATTAGAAGCATAAGTATTTTCATCTGAAGCTCACAGTGCTCCAACCTTCTACCATTACAATCTAAAATGCGCTCTTTCATAAAAGATCCCTCATCCAATTATGACCTCCCGTTTTCATCATTTTTTTCTTCCTTTTTATTTAGGTTTAAGGGGATGCCAGGTATTGGCATTCTAGTCATCAGAGTTGCAAGCATATATAGAGCTTTAGCCTCTGAGAGGTTGTTACATTATCTATACACTCCTCCTTTCACAAGAAGATATACGATACACACACATAAATAATTGAAAAATAGAACTGATTTTTCCTGAAGTTAAAACAGAATGATCAGCTGTTGCATATTCACTCAATGACAGCACAGAATATATCTGAATCATTTCATGTGGCATACTGTCAACAACTTCATACAAGTGAAATTCAAGACCTCACGTAATGACACCAATATGCTTAAGACCATAACTTTTCAATTTTATTATTTCCCTTCCTAAATTTCTCTCTCTATCAATTTTGATCCTCCAAGTGATATATGGAATTGCATCTGGACCATTTACAGAAAGAGAACTTTCTCAACCATCAATCAAAGGTCAGCAGATGTAGGAGGATGTCTAATCACCCAACAATCAGCTAATTTTAAGCTCCACTAAAATGTCATTTCTTGAACACTATACGCAGATAAATATTTTTTTTTAAAAAAACTTAGTAAAGCTCATGTTTGGGAATAGTCTCAGGCATCATACTTTAAGGATGTAATTTTTGTACACATAGTGATGCTTCAATGTATGACAATTCTTCTTTGCTTTAAGAATATGTATTACTAACGTAAACCTTTTTCTGAAGGGTTACAGATGCTTCAAGATCTTCCATGCTCTAGATATTATAAAATATGTAAGAAAACTTAGAATGTCATGGAAAACTGAAAGAGGCATCAACACAAATACTTACAAGTACTCCTTCTCTGATATCCTCAACAAGCATCTGAAATCTTGTGTCAGCTTCTGGCTGCTTTGCACGGTTTTTCCATTTTCCACCTTTCGAGAACAACATCCCAAGCTCTCTTTCAACCTCACTGCATGACAAAAAGCATCTAATTAAGAAAAGGTAATTAAAATTCTACTTTAACTAAAAGAAAGAAACATACCTTTGGTTTTTCCGGGTCTTCATTGTACACAACTGATTCTCCCTCTGGGTCAGCACGTATACAGGTTTAGGTGTTTCTATCCAAGGGTTAACCTCCAGCACTGTAGTAAAAGATCAACAAGCAGTGACTTCTTGACACTTAGAAAGAGATGCTCAAAATGCAAACACTACAACTAGCTTATGTCCTTCATGTTCTTTGGTTTTGATATAGGCCCTAGCTGCTAATATAACTTGCTTTTACTTATATGAGTTTTCTACTCTATGACCTACATTATGTGTTCCGCACATAGTAGGTCTATCAGCTAGTATCGATAAAGCCTCCTGAAATCACTAAACATGTTAGCATACAGTCGGTCCTGGAAAACCCACAGGTACGTCTTTAAGGTAGAGATTCTATCGAATGGTTGATTCACTTCTAATAAACTACTTCATATACAAGTGCAATCATAATGAAAAATAACTAACAGAAAAGATTTATCATTTCTATGCAAAAAAAGTTTGCTGAATAAAGATTTTTTAAGGGAAAGTAATGTTTAACTAATTTATAGTAACCTTGAAGTATAATAATCTAGTGTGAATAAAAATAATTAACAAATAATTCTTAATAACAATATATGATGAGGTTGGAGCCTGGAGAAGTAGTGGGGAAGCAAACACTATGTGGTCGACGACGGCTGATTGTATAAGGAAGGCGGCGAGAGATGTGTTGGGGTTATCTTCTGGCCGCGCCGGTGGCCATAAAGGAGACTGGTGGTGGAATGCAATTGTCCAACGTAAAGTGGAAGCGAAGAAGGCAGCTTACC
The DNA here is from genome assembly GCA_026770625.1 of Nicotiana glauca. NCBI lineage: Eukaryota > Viridiplantae > Streptophyta > Magnoliopsida > Solanales > Solanaceae > Nicotiana > Nicotiana glauca. Next base: position 91,510 of record MU742452.1, read on the forward strand.
TGCGGCTAGTATGGAGCACTGGCGAGGAGGAGAAGAGAGCGAACATGGAGAGATATAAGCTTAGCTAGGAAGGAGGCGAAAATGACAGTAACGGAGGCTAAGACGACAGCTTTTGCTCGTCTGTACGAGGAACTAGGTAACAAAGGCGGGGAGAAGAAGTTATTCCGACTCGCTAAGCTGAGAGAGAGGGC
>MU742452.1:92514-103520 GCA_026770625.1 Nicotiana glauca
CAGAAGATGAAAGTAGCAGAGATGAGGATGTTGAGGTGGATGTGCGGGCATACAAGGATGGATAAGATTAGGAATGAAGACATTCGAGAGAAGGTGGGCGTGGCCCCCATAGAGGACAAGATGCGGGAAGCAAGACTCAGATGGTTCGGGCACATTCAGAGGAGAAGCACCGATGCACCGGTGAGAAGGTGTGAGCGACTAGCTGTGGTGGGCTTGAGGAGAGGTAGAGGGAGACCTAAGAAGTATTGGGGAGAGGTGATAAGGCAGGACTTAACGCGTCTTAGGATTATTGAGGACATGGCCCTTGATAGGGGATTGTGGAGGTCGAGCATTAAAGTTGTAGGGTAGGGGAAGTTGTGGATATTTCCACGGCGCACTAGAGTGAGACTAGCTAGTTATGAGGTAATCGTAGGATGTTACTGATCAGCTACCGATACAGGGAGTTATCTGTTGGATATTAGTATACCTTTCATCTATTTCGTATTTCTTATATTTCTTATATTGCTGCTATTTTGTTATTTTGTGTTATGTTGTGTATTTCATGTTATTTTTAGTATCAGTCTATTGATAGTACTAACTTATCGTCTCTTGCTGATGTCTTGAGCCGAGGGTCTCCTGGAAACAGCCTCTCTGCCCCCCCGGATAGGGGTAAGGTCTGCGTACATATTACCCTCCCCAGACCCCACTTGTGGGATTATACTGGGTTGTTGTTGTTGTTGTTGTAATATATGATGAGGTTGCTGCACACTTCCTTTTATATGTTAATCGTAAAATAAAATTCTTTAACTTTATTGCAGATCAGAAAATTGATAGCGTTAGAGTTTTTTCTTATGGAAAATGCACAAAAATGGTTTAAAAGATGCTAGAAAGGCAAGTAATCATTCTAGTGTATTCTTTTTACAGTTACTTTCAATCTTTCACTGAGATACCTTTTTGGTGAGCCATTACTTTTGTGCGCAATATCCGACTTCTTTCTTGCATCCTCATTATCTTATCATGTATAAGGTGCTTGGTCCAAACCTGCTTAAACAAACCTATAGACTTGCCCTCCTCACCTAGACTGAAAGTATAAGTAGAAAAAGAGATGAGATACGTAGACTATAAATTCAAGTAGTGGTGGAGCTAAGTGGAGGCAAGGTGGTTCAACTGAATCCCATTCACCCCAAAATTATACTGCACAAATGCATAAAAATATATGTTGCTCGGACCCTCAAAAATATTGCTGCACTTTTGGATGATCCGATACACACCCACCGATTTTGTTGAAGAGTGCGTGCAACATAGGTAAAAATCAATTTTCTAGAGTTATATATAAACCGTTAAATCCCTTGACATAAGTGTAGTGACAACGGGTTGAAAAATTTAGATCATAGGTTCAAATCCTAATTTTGACATTCTAATATTTTTCTTAATCCCCTATGAATTCTTGGCTCCTTTACTAGACTCAAGTGACCAATTATGTGAAAACTAATTCGGTATTCCATATGAGTTAGTGGAAAACTAACTCCAAATGCTTGAGACATTCTTGTATATAACTTTCAAAACTTTAATATCTAAATTTTGTTAACTTATTCAAATGTTTACACTTTTCAACCCCTATTTTAATATTTTTTTTGCAGCTACTTCTAATGTACTCCTTCTGTCCCATTTTATTTGATACTTTTCTGTTAAAAAATATAATAATAGTACCTTTCTGTACTCCGAAAAGGTCCAAATATGCCCTTGAACTATGCAAAATTTGAGCAAATTTGCTCATCGTTAATACTCTGACACAAACGTGCCCCTACGTCCAATACTTGCTCCAAATATGCCCTTATTTTAAACGACCCCATATTGGAAGGCATATTTGGTCCCATGCGCATACTTTGAAGCAGTATTTGGCCCATTAAAGTTCTTGAGCTTATATGTTATTGAGTAATCTTGTTTGGTTCAAAATGGAAGTTTGTAATGATTACAAATCGATTGTTTTCCTTCTGTAAATTTTAAATACGAACAAAGAGGAGCAAAATATAGAAAACCTAAACCAATTATTGGAAGAGAAACATACATAGTGGCCGGCCAATTTGAGAGGTTTCTCTTTTTATTTGATAAAGATAACAGTATATTCTTCAACACAAAGCTTGTGTTGGAAATCACAATTACAAGAAAAAGAGGAGGAGGAGGAGACCTTTTTATATCTGTCCAAGATTCTTCTTACAGGGACTCTAACAACTCTACCAAAGTCTCAGTTTCATCTATGCAAAATTCTTTACACCAAAAGTAAAAGGACAAAATACAGTTGAGCTTAATTTTCTGTAAAGAACTCCTCCTATCTCCAAAGCACCTATCATTTCTTTCCTTCCAGACATTCCACCAAATGCATGCTGGTATAGCCCTCCACCATCTCTTCTTCCTTCCCCAGCCACCTACATTGTTCCAGCACCTCACAAGATCGCAAGTAGTCCTGGGCATAACCCAAGTTGTATTCACCAATGCAAGAAATAACTGCCACAACTGAGATGTAATAACACAATGTAGAAAAAGGTGGCTGTTGTCTTCTTGCTCCGCTTGGCATAGGTAACATCTAGAGCTCAATAGTAGTCCTCTTCTTTGCAAATTCTCATGGGTAAGACAGGCCTTCTTGGCTACTAGCCATGTAAAACAGGATACTTTAAAAGGAACTTTTACTTTCCAGATAAGTTTCCAAGGCCAGGAGCATTGTTGTTGTCCATGATCGCATAGAAGTTTGTAGGCCCCCTTGACTGAGAAACACTTGCCGTTGTTCCCTTTCCAGATGATAGAGTCCTCTGCTTCAGATGTTCCTTTGAAAACCTCCAGAGCATTGAAAAATTCAGTCACTCTTACAATCTCCCAATCATTTAGTGCTCTTCTAAGTTATGATTCCATCCCTATTGACTCCAAACTTCCTGTATTGTTGATTCAGGTTCTAACACCAGACTATATAGATCAGGGAAGTTGTCTCTAAGTGGCCCATGCCCCAACCAGTTGTCATCCCAGAATGATACTTTGCTGCCGTTTCCAATAGTGAACCCTATATTTACTGCAAATTCCTCCCACTGGTTTCTAATTGCCCTCCAGTTGCTAACCCCATAGGCTGTCCTTACAGGATTTGTACACCAATTGTTCAGTTGTCCATATTTTTGAGTGATCACCTTCCTCCATAAAGCTTGGTTTTCACTGTTGTACCTCCATAACCATTTCATTAACAGACTCTTGTTGTGCATTTTCAGATTCCTAACACCCAGAACTGTACTCCATTTTACCAGATGACAACTTTTCTTTTCTCTGCCAGATGAAATTCCTTCTTAATGCATCAATTCTCTTTTCCACCTTCACAGGAAGTGCGAATAAAGATATCACATAAGTGGGGCAATGAGTCAAGCACACTATTAACTAGTGTGGTTTTGCCTCCCAAATATAGGTATTGAATCTTCCATGTTGCCAATCTTTTTTCACACTTTTCAATCACCCCGTTCCATATTTCCATTGCCTTGTTTTTAGACCCCAGTGACAGCCCCAGGTATGTTGTTGGCAAGGTTCCCACTTCACATCCCAGAACCCCAGCTAAAACCTGGATTCTTTCCACCTCATTTACAGGGAATAAATTACTCTTTCTCCAGTTTATGTGCAGTCTGGAGATAGCTTCAAAAATGACCAGAATTATTCTCAGTTGTCTCACCTGCTCCAAGTTGGCTTCACAAAATACCAAGGTATCATCAGCATACAGTAGGTGTGATATTTCCAGACCATTTGGTACCCTGTTATTCACCTGGAAACTCCTCAACCAACTATTGAAAGTAGCTCTCTTCATCATATTGTTTAGACCCTCCATTGCTAGTACAAAGAGAAAGGGTGATAGAGGATCTCCTTGCCTTAGACCCTTTTGGGAAGGAAAGAACCCTTCTCGACTTCCATTCAACAAGATGGAAAATCTGACTGTACTGATGCAAAATGATATCCACTTTAACCACTTCCTTCCAAAACCCATGTCTTCCATGATTTTAATTAAAAACCCCCAGTTAACATGGTCATAAGCTTTCTCTATGTCCAATTTGCATAATAGCCCTGAGACCTGCCCTTTCATTCTTGAATCCACACACTCATTTGCAATTAAGGCAGCATCTATAATCTGTCTCCCTTTTATAAAAGCCATTTGTTGTTTGTCTACCAGCTCATGTATCACTTTTTTCATTCTTTTAGTGAGTAATTTAGCTATTATCTTGTACATACCCCCTACCAAACTGATTGGTCTAAAATCCTTCAGCTCTTTAGCTCCATTCTTCTTAGGAATTGGCACCACGTAAGTTGCATTAAAACTCTTTTCAAAATATTCCTGTGAATGGAAATTTTGTACGGTACCCATGATATCACCCTTCGATATATCCCAGCAAGCAAGAAAAAAAACCCATAGAGTATCCATCTGGGCCTGGTGCCTTATCAACGGCACAAAGTTTTATACTGTCTAACACCTCCTGCTCCTCAAACTCCCTCTCCAGCCACCCTTGTTCTTCTTCATTGATGCTGCTCTCACTATCCATGAGATTGAAACGGGGCCTCTAGTGTTCTGTTTCTGTATAAAGATTCTAGTAAAATGAGACAACTTCCCCCTTGATGCTCTCTAGATTTGTGATTTCTTCCTCATTTAACTCCAGCTTGTCAATCTGATTGAATCTTCTATGAGCATTTGCAATTCTATGAAATTTTTTTGTGTTTTTATCCCCTTGTTTTAACCACATCACTCTTGACTTTTGTCTCCAGTCAGATTCCTCAAATTTGGCAGTTTCCTCAAACTCCATTGCTAGATTAGCCTTGTCCCCAGTTCATCATCTGTCAATCTTCTTTGTTCTTGTAATCTATCAAATTGAGCCACTTTTTCTAGTATTTTTTATTTCTCCCCAGATTCCCATAATTTGTGGTGTTCCACTCCTTTAACTTACTTTTTAGTAGTTTCAATTTTGTTGCAAGCTTGTAATCAGGTCTCCCTTGTACTACAAAAGATTCCCACCATTCCTTAACCTTTGCCTTAAAACCTTCAACCTCCAGCCACCAATTGTTAAACTTGAAATATGTTTTTGAAATTTACCCAGTCTCCACATTGTAGCTGTATAGGCCAATGATCTGAACCCAATCTTGGCAACAATGATTGCTTGATATTACAGAAAGCCTCATCCCATTCAGTGGAGACAAGGAATCTATCTATCCTTGATGGTTTCTCTTCCAACAAATGGTTTAGATTTTTGTACACTTTACTTCTCGTTGTTCCTACACCATGCTTCTCTTTGTTCCTAAGCAAAGTGTAAAATGTTTTGTTTGTAAGGAGCGGTTAAGTAATTTACTTGTTACTATTGAGTTGAGATTCGGCACGTTTGATTAATACAGTTGATTCATTTATTGCCTATGGTGGCTAGACTTGTCTATTTTATTGGTTTTTATTGTTGTGATGCCGAGAGTGACTATTTAGTGGTATTTTGAGGCATAGGAGGCCGTGGAGACATTTATTGATAGAGGTGTTCCAACAAATGGTTTAGGTTTTTGAATACTTTGCTTTTCTTTGTTTCTATTTAAAATTTAGTTAAGAAACTTCCATTATAATGTCGAGAGGGGGATTTTATTATTACAAACTTCCATTATAATGTCATGAATCAAACAAGATAACTCAATAGCATAAAAGCTTAAGAACTTTAATGGGTCAAATATGCCCTCAAAGTATGCGTGTGGGACAAAATATGCCCTTCATATGGGGCCGTTTAAAATAAGGTCATATTTGAAGCAAGTACGGGACAACAGCGACATGTTTGTGCCAAAGTTTAACGGCGCGTAAATCCGCTCAATTTCGCATAGTTTAAGGACATATTTGGACCTTTTCCGTTCTATATTTTAAAAAACTTTAAACTTCTAATTTAACCATTAATTTTATTATTTATAGCCACAAAAATTTATATGGCATATTGTTGGATAATAGAGTTTTCTTATTTTGTACATAATCAGATTTATTTTATTATTGGGTTGTGTATTTTGTAGTCCAGTCTTTGTATTAATAGGTAGCTCTTTTTTAGTTTTGGCCCAAGGCCCAATTGTAAAGATCCGGTCCAAATATAAATAGAAGAGCTCTAAATCTAGAAGCTTCAGATGCTCATTTTACAATTGCACGAGATATTTTCCTTTCCTCTTTCTCTCAGGTTCTCCCTCCTCTCACTAGCAGCTAAATCGATCACGATGATTCTAACACGGTATCAGAGCAGTGTAGCTGGATAATTCTGCGCATCTCGTCGACATTTTTTTGGCGAAAACTGTTCGTGTTGTATTCACCAGAGTTTGGCCGGAGTTCGGTATTTCTTCGACATTTTCTTTTAATTTCTTCTAATTCTAGCAAATACTCTGATTTGCTTCAGTTTTTTTGTTGAAAATTGCTTCAGTTCTGCTGTATTGTTGGTGAATTACAAAAACCCTAAATTTACTCTTAGTCATGGGTTCATTGATTTCTGACAAGTCGGTTCCGAATTCTTCTGGTCAATCTGGTTATGATAACTCATCGGATGATACAATTGATCATAATCATCCTCTTTACATTCATCCATCGGATAATTTGGGGCTTTCACTAGTAGGTACCGTTTTTTATGGGACTGGGTATAGCGATTGGCATAGGAACATGCTTATTGCTCTCTCTGTGAAGAACAAACTGTACTTCATTCAACCTGATTGTGTGATACCTCCTCCAAATTCCCCTATTTTTCGTCAATGGGATAGGTGTAATAACATCGTGATTTCATGGATTCACAATCTTCTCACTCCAGTAATTCGTAAGAGTGTTCTGTATTGTCAACTTGCCAGGGATGTGTGGATGGAACTGGAAGATAGATATGGACAACCGAGTGGAATTAGGGTTTATCAAGTCAAAAAGGAGCTTGCTTCTATTTCTTAGGGTTCTATGAACATTCCTTAATATTATGCAAGGATGAAGAGTGTTTGGGATGAGCTCAGTACTTTGAATGTTTACTCTGATTCTCATTGCACTTGTGGGGGTGGCAAACTAGACATTCAAAAAAGTGAAAGAGGACCAGAAATTGTACCAATTTTTAATGGGCCTGAATGAAGGTTATACTAATGCCAAAAGCAATTTACTTATGATGAGTCCTTTCCCTACGATAAACAAAGCTTATTCTCTCCTGGTCACTGATGAAAGACAAAGAGAAATTCATCCCTCTTCTTCTCAATTTAGCTCATAGTCTGCTTCCTTCTCAGCGGGGTCTCAAAGAACTTTTCAAAAGCCCTTTCAGGAGAATTTCCAGCCTAAAATCAGTTTTGATCCGAGGAGGCCTAGTGTTGTCTGTAGCTATTGCAATAAACCTGGTCATACAGTGGAGAGATGTTATAAGAAGCATGCATTTCCCCCGAATTTTCAGTTCACTAGGAATAATCGAAGGACTGCTGCAAATGTTCAAACTGAACTGGAGCCTCCTAAACAATTTGCTCATCTTGAACCTAAGCCATTCAATGAGACACCACCTATCAATGCTGGAGATAATTCGACTATTCCAGGGTTGACAAATGAGTAGTGTAACCAGCTTCTCACACTACTTCAACAACATCATGTGTCTGATCCTAACTTTACTTCTCACCTTACTGCTTCTGCCAATTTTGCAGGTATCCTCAGTTTCTTTTCTAGTAATAAACCTAAATGTTCAGTTCGTACTTGTTTGTTGTGTAAGGTTGATAAGAACTCTTGGATATTGGACTCTGGGGCCACTGACCACATGACATCTCACAGTAGCTTACTTCACATCATTAAGTCTTTGCCTATTCCTTATTTATTAACCCTGCCTAATGGATACAAAGTCAAAGTAACTTGTGTGGGAGAGTTAACCTTGTCAAATAATACTACTCTGTCTCATGTTCTTTTAGTCCCTAGTTTTCAATACTAACTTGATATCTGTGCACAAGTTGGTATCACAATTAAAGTGCCTGCTCATTTTCAGCTCTTTTGCCTGTTTCATACAAGGTCTTTCCATGAAGAGGCCTCTGGAGTTTGATAAATCACAGCATGAAATTTACATCTTGCAATTGCCACCTACCAATTCATCATGTTCATCTTCTGTTGTTAGCCATCCTTCTGCTTTTACTTGCTCTCATAGTTCTACTTTACCTGATCTTGGTAAGAACAATATTGAGTGTTCTGTCACTTCTGTTCCATTTGTAAATATTTCTCCAATGAATAAAATGAACACTCTTTAGCATAGTAGATTGGGACATATACCTTTTGTTCATTTAAAGTCTATTCCTTCTATACTTTCTGGTAAATAAGACTTTGTTTGTAATATTTGTCCAATGGCAAGGCAAACCGGACTTCCTTTCCCAGATAGTACAATTCACACAACCACTCCTTTCCAATTGATACATGTTGACACTTGGGGTCCCTATCATGTCCCCACACATGATGGGTGCAAGTACTTCTTAACAATTGTGGATGATTTTACTAGGACAACTTGGACTCATTTGTTAAAAACTAAGTCAAATGCTTTTCCTATTCTAAAAGCTTTCATTGCCATGGTACATACATAGTTTAATTCTAAAGTCTCGACTGTTAGGTCTGATAATGCTTTGGAGTTAGGCTCCCGTCCTTCCACCTCTTCTTTCTTTAGTGAACAAGGCATTATTCATCACACTTCTTATCCATATACTCCCCAACAAAATGGGTAGTAGAGAGGAAACATAGGCATTTACTTGAAACTTCAAGGGCACTTCTCTTTCATTCTAAAGTGCCTACAAAATATTGGGGGAGTTGTAGTTGTGTGCTAACTGCTACCTACTTGATTAATAGGTTCCCTTCTAAACTGCTTCACAATAAATCCCCATTTGAGTTGCTTTTTGGTAAACCCCAACTTATTCTCATTTAAGGGTATTTGGTTGCCTTTGCTATGCCTCTAAACCTCCTGTACACAACGATAAATTCAGTAGCAGGTGCATCCCTGCAGTCTTCATGGGGTACCCTTTTGGAAAGAAAGGCTACAAACTTCTTAACCTTGAAACTGGAACATTTTTCATTTCTAGGGATGTTATATTTCATGAATCAGTGTTTCCTTTTGCCGTAAATTTTTCTGTTGGTTCTTCTTCCACTTCTTCTCCTACAAATTTTGTCTATGACTTTACTGTTCCTTCTTCTCCTTCTTCTTCTACTTCACCATTGCCTTCTCCCATTCATGTTCCTCCTGAACCTTCTTCTCTAGCATCTGCATCTCCTTCTAATGAACCTGCCAATGGCACTTGCTCATCTTCCCCTTCTGCCATGACTTCTAGTCCCCCTTCTTTTGTCAATTCACATCCTGTTAGTTCACATCATATTATTCCTGCTTCAATTTCTGAGGGTTTGAGAAAATCCACCAGAATCCATGTTGCTCCTTCCTACCTCAATGACTATATTTGTTCTTATGTCTCTGCATTTTTTCCCCGAGGCCCTGGGTCCAGTTCTACCTCTAATCAGCCTAAGACACAAACAGTACTTTCTGAGCCTTACACCTATTCTCAGGCTGCTTTGGTGCCTGAGTGGCAAGAGGCAATGAAGAAAGAATTTCAGGCTCTTGAGGGAAATCAGACATGGTCTGTAGTTCCTCTCCCCGTTGGCAAGAAGGCCATTTGGAGTAAGTGGGTATATAAGATTAAGTTTCGAGCTGATGGTTCCATAGAAAGATATAAGGCTAGATTAGTAGTCAGAGGTGATACTCAGACTGCCGAGGTTGATTACAATGAAACTTTCTCCCCTGTGGTCAAAATGACCACTGTTAAATGTCTCATTGCCTTGGCTGTTAAGAAACAATGGCCACTTTTTCAGCTAGACGTAAACAATGCCTTCCTTCATGGGGATTTGGACAAGGAACTTTTGTTTGCAAACTTCAAAAGTTCCTCTATGGGCTCAAACAAGCCTCAAGACAATGGTATGCTAAGCTTTCAAGTGCGCTATATGCAAAGGGGTTTACACATTCTCTTAATGACTATAGTCTCTACACAAAGAGGTCAGGGGAGTCTATGGTTGTTTTGGCAGTATATGTAGATGACATAATTCTAACAGGTAATGATGTGTCAGCAATTTCTGATTTAAAGTCCTATCTCGATGAACAATTTAAGATAAAGGATTTGGGCACTTTACACTATTTTTTGGGCATAGAGGTATCTTCTACTCCTGATGGATTGTTATTAAATCAAAGAAAATTTATTTTAGATCTCTTGGCTGAATATAAATGTTCTGAGGTATCTCCAGTGGTCTCTCCTCTTGACCTTACTTTGAAATTACAAGCTGCTGATGGTGAGCTGCTTCCCAATCCAGAACTGTACCGGAGCCTTGTTGGCAAGTTCAATTTTTTTAACTCATACCAGGCCTGACTTGAGCTTTGCTGTCCAGCATCTCAGTCAGTTTCTCCAATCTCCCAGAGTTCCTCACTATTCTGCTGCTTTACATGTGCTGCGTTATCTTAAAGGAACATCTGATTATGGTATTTTTTTTAATAATTCTACAGACTTTGCTTTACATGGGTATTGTGACAGTGATTGGACTGCTTGCCCCGATTCTCGCAAGTCGGTGACTGGTTTCTTTGTGTTATTTGGTGGGAGTCCTGTTTCATGGAAGTCTAAGAAACAACCTGTTGTTTCTCTAGCTGAATACCGTGCGTTGAGTCCTCGTTGCAGAATTAACTTGGATGACTCGCGTGTTGGCAGACTTGGGTGTTGCTGGTGTGACTCCTGTTTCTGTATTCTGCGACAACCAATCAGCTCTCCATATCGCTCGTAATCCACGAGCGAACAAAGCACATCGAGGTCGATTGTCATTTCGTCAGGGGCAAATTATCAGAAGGTCTCATTGCCTTGTTCTCTGTTAGCAGCACCAGTCAGTTGGCTGATACATTGACCAAGCCCCTCACTGGGTTGGCGCATCATGGATTTCTCCCCAAGTTGAAGGTGCTTGACCCCTTCAACTTGGTGGAGGGGGGGGGGGGGGTTGGATAATAGAGTTTTCT